>JBAMYA010000021.1:8032912-8044057 GCA_037176975.1 Arrhamphus sclerolepis | reverse complement strand
TTTTAAATTATACTTTTATTCTGCACTCTTCATTTTTAATTTAATTAATTATTGATTATTTATATGTTTTATGGAATTATTTTATTTGCCTGTTGTGATTTTATGTAGATGTAAAGCACTTTGGATTACCTTGTGTATGAATTGTGCTCTAGAAAAAAACTTGCCTTGCCTTACATAAAGGATGGCTGGCCAAAATCACATTAAGAGTGCAGCTTTAACGGCAAAACCATATTTCCATGAGCATGGTTCCCTGAGTGAGCTGAATGGAGTTTTGAGACGTGGAAACCAGATCGTCATTCCTCTCAGCATGCGAGACGACATGATCCAAAAGATCCACCAAGGCCACCAGGGACTGACAAAATATAGACAGCGTTACAAAAATGCTGTTTGGTGGCCAGGGATGGGAAGAGATGTCAGAGAACTCGTACAGTCTTGTCAACACTATAATATCAACCAGCCCAGCCAGCATAGGGAACCTCTACTCACTACACCGCTGCTGGAGCTGCCTTGGCAGAAGGTCGCACAGTCTAATAGCATGGCTGAACGAGCTGTCAGGACGACTAAGGCTATTATTAAACAAAATCATCTAGCTCTTCTTAGCTACCGTTCTACTCCAACAGAGCCAACACAAGAGAGTCCAAGCTTATGATGGAATGAAGCTTACACACAACCCTGCCAACCCTCAAGGAAAACCTGAGACCTGCATCGAAACAGTGAGAAAGAACGACAAGAAACTCAAAATGTCTCATGAGAGATTCTCCAACACAAGATATTCGGCAAGACCACTTCCCCCTCTCACCTGTGGCGACCGTGTTAGTCTCAAACTGAACGGGGAGGAAACATGGGCAACAACAGCTATAGTGCAGCAAGAGGAGCAGCACCAAGGTCAATCAGTGTCTAGACACTTCGGGGTGACACACCAAGAAGGAATTGCAGAAATGCTCAGCTGATAAAAAAGGAATATCAGGAGGAACATTGGAGACAACGGACTCAGAGACAGTACACCCAGAACTGACCATCAATCAAGCAGTGAGTAAACACTCCACAGCACATCCTGGAGGTCCTGTTGTCACCAGGAGTGGAAGAGAGGTGAAGCCAAATAGTTATTATGTTAGTTAGGAGATGGACGGCACACAGGGCAGAATAATCCCTGCTTCCTCTCTCAAGAGGTTGTGGCAGTCTACCCACTCCTCTTTAGTTAGGGAAAATGGTCACGCTGTTTTTATTCAGTGATTATATTCAGTTATGTGTTTGGAAAAAGAAAAGAAGAAAAAAAAATTAAAAGTGGAACATATCTGTTTTAGGGGGGAGATGTCATGTTAAGTGAGTTCAATAAATAATAATAATAATTTTGTTTTGGCTGATCTGCGCATGTACACAGCAGTGTTGCAGCGGAGGCAAAGAAATAAAGTTGCAACAGTGGTTAAAAACTGAACGAAGCTGGCGCCTGTGTTGCCTTCTTAGGCTGAACGTTCAAAAAAACACCAGTGTGTGTGTGTCCTCCATAACTACTTAATATATATTTTAGACATCTCAAGATCCAGAGAGGAAGGTCCTGTTCAGTCATGTTTGAAAATGTTCCCAAGAACTCAGCATGGAACAAGAAAGAGGGGATTCAAAAGGTCTTGGTACAGGCTTGAAATTTGAGTTACTGCTTTGCCTGCAGGCATTTGTCCCTCCATGGTAACTCTGCCTTCACATCTGAGGCAGGGTTTTCCACCTGGAAAAAAAAAGGCTTGTTTAAAGATGCTGGGTTTAAGCTTCAATCAAAATTACAGCAACAGATGAATGCCATGTATGCCTGGAGTGAATATAAAAGAGGCAATAGGAGTAACAAATCAATATTGGATGGCTTAAATGAGCACAGAAAAAAGAAAGCTGAGGAAAATCATAACTGCATAAAAAGAATCATTGAACGACTCCAACTAAAAATACTGGGAATCTGATGACTCAAAGAATTTCTTCACCATTTTGGCAATGCCAAGTATAAAAGTCACCAAATTCAGAATGAGATTCTCCTGGAATTAACGAAAATCATCCAAAAGAAAATCACAGCAGAAGTAAAATGAGGTGTTCAGTGTGTTGATTGATAAAACTAACGACTGACAAAAGAAAAGAAAAAAAGCACTGGACTGCAAAAATACTGTATGTGCGTCTTCCATTGTTGTTGCATGTATTTTAACTGGCAGACATAAAAGAGAGCACATTTCCCCAGGTTTAGCCTCATTATGCAGGCTACAACGACATCCATCCGTCAATCCATCCATTATTTATACCAGCTATTTCCTGTGCAGGGTCACGGGGGTCTGCTGGAGCCTATCCCAGCTCACTATGGGCGAAACGCAGGGGTGCACCCTGGACAGGTCACCAGTCCATTGTAGGGTCACATAGAGACAAAAAACCATCCACACACTACGACATTTTAGGATCAATTTTAAATTTACTTAATCTGCTTTTAAGACCCACAACACTTTAGCCCCATCCCTTGGCCTTTAGTAATATTTATAACTGATCTGAATTTGTATTGTTCACGCAAGTTGTGTATCTTATTTATTTATTTATTTTTTTTCATTTTATTTATTCTCCTGTATAGCACTTTGGTCCACTATGGCTTCTTTAAAGCACTTTATTAAAACAACAACAACAACAACAACAACAAAAAGCTGGTATGGTAATAAAGGCCACAAAAAAATAGACACAAGAAACTATATGAGAAGTAATGTCATAACCCTTGCAAATATTTTGTTGTATTTTGATGATCTAAATAAATTTTTTAAAAAAATACATGACTGTATTTTACAATGTTCAGATAAGCATACAAGCTCATGGATGAAACCTAAAATTAATGAGTGGGGACCGCTGGTGTGTGTGTGTGTGTGTGTGTGTGTGTCTTTTCGTGTTGGAGCAATAGCCCCTTGAAATGTCTTTGCATATCCCTGCTTCAGGGTCATTTTAATATTTAAAATAATCCATGCAATGTTTTTCTTTTGGAAACAACCTTCTTTTGTGGTTAATAAAAACATGAAAAAGGACCTTTTTAGCAGCTGTTCAGATACTCTTTCATGTTCCACTTACATGCACAAAAAAATAAAATAAAATCAGCCTGAAGATATTACAGTGAAGACCCTAAAGTGCTCCAATATGCATATTGTAAAGCTCTTTCTATAAAGACCATTTGTAAATTTTGATACATGCTGAAATATATATGGTATATATGGTTTTCCTCAGCAGATCCAGCTCTAAGCCGCAGACATGACTCATCTAGTGTGAGACAAGAGCAACAAAGCTGACATCAACATGCTGCTGAGTGATCATAAGTGGACAGCGTGAAGCACATCAGGTTGCATCTGCATAAGTGTCTGGAGGGTCCATATGTGGCTACATCCAGTTTCATAAACATCAGTGTTTCACAAATCTGGACCCCCTGTTTTTTCTGCTCCAAAACATCTCATTGAATAAATGTGTCAGCCTGTCACCTGCAGATGCCTGATAATGACTGTTCTTTTAAAAAGATGTGTTGGAGCAGAGGAACATCTAAAGCATGCAGGGCGAGAAAATCCCTACATCCAGGATTGAAAAACGCTGACATGCATTACTTTAATTTCAAATGCTATGTGTTATTGTTGTAAATCAAAGCCGTGTCTGACAGAAGAGGAACACACACGAAGGTGATTTCAGTTGGATAAGCAATGCTACACAGTGGCCAAAAATGCACTTGAATGAAAACATCTTTTACATTTTCTTCATATTTTACAGTAATACTTTTGTTCCCACCCACATGACACATCCTGACAAAAAAAGAGAGGAAAACCTTTGTCGACACACTTGCACAGAATCAGTCAGGGATTTTGTAGCAGTGTAGTCAGTTGTATGGTTTACCAAACAGTTGCTAATGACCATCCGGCTCACATGACGATGGAGACATAGTCGTTAACTGCAAAAGAAAAAGCTGAGCAGGAGGCTCGAAACTGGTAGAGGAACAGTCAAACTCTCCTATTAAGGTGATGTTGTGGGAGGCAGCTTCATGTCACAGGTCAGACGCCATGACACGACTGAGCACAGCAGCGAAATGCAATGCAGTTACACTGAGTCAGCAAGGTCTCTCCCAGGCAAAGATTTCAAAGCAGATGAGGGCGTCTCAAGATATGCTGTTCAAGCTGTTTCCAAGAAGCACAAAGAAACAGCCAATGTTGAGGACTGTAGAAACAGTGGTCAGCTAAAGAAACGTAGTGCAGCAGATTAAAGACACATTAGTAATGTGTGTCTGATTGGAGAAAACATATTCAAACTTAAATTTCAATATGAGAAAAAAAAAACATCTTCAGATGGTGTTTACAAAACAAAGTTGAAAAATAAAGCACATATGTAAATTTATGCCATATTGTACTCATTGATTATTACTTAAAATATTCTCATAGCATTTTTGTTGAGTTTATTTAACTTAAAACAAATGGACATTTATTTATTTATTCATTCATTCATTTGTTTTATCAGTTTCAGTTGTCCATAGTAGGTCTTCTCCATCGTTCAACCCTGAAGAGCCAGTGTGATTCATTCCTTTTTAATTAGACGTTAATTTAGTTGTTTAGGGGAAACAAATATTGGAAAGACACAAACGCAGGCTCAAAAATATCCCTGCACCCATCAGTTCAGTGGTGCTGAAAGGTCCAAACTATGTTTTAATTTTCCATGGCCTCCTAACTACCTGTTAGTGATCACATCTGACTGCAGCTGCGGCTTCTCCTTGCCAACATAATAAGCTGGGTATGTGCCAGGAAGCTGAAAAATTTAACTCGGCTCTATTAAATCTGTCAAGAACAGTGATCAAATATCGAAGTAGAATTCTGCCAGAAGCTCCTTGATGTCTTCCAAAGGCATCTGTCCAGGATCCGTATATGCATATTTCACACCCCGTTTATTTCAGCAAAACCAAAGTGAATTAATAATCATACAACATATTCTTAGCGTTGTTTTGTACTGAAGTAGCATTGAAAGACAGAATTTTAAAAAAGAAAGAAAAAAAGAATAAAACAGTTAGGAAGAAAAATCATTCAATTTCCAGTTTTGCTGCCGTTGGGTGAATCACTGAGTTTCCAAAAGTGTATACTTCTGACTGGAATTTTATATTTGCTGCCTATTACTCCATCTATTTTCATATTGACTTGCTGTCAGTCAAATGTTGCTTTTTAACCAGCAATGTTCAATTCCATCTGTTAATCAATGTGTAGAATCCGTGACGGTGTGGGCAGCCAGCCTTCTGGTAGTCATTGATTGTGTTACTTAACCTGCTTGGCTTCATAATGCCCTGATGAATTTTGTACAGCATGATTATTCTTTGTGATGGCCATGAATCACAGAGGGGTAGTCATACTGTCTTATATGTAGGCCTATAATTATAAAGAAGTTTGAAGCAATAAAAGATGCCACACTTCTGAACTTGTCAAGGTTTTTCAACATATGAAGAGCACTGCAAATCCAAAGAAATCAGGAAATGATCAACTTGTTTATCATTTTCTTTATTTCAGTTAATATTCAGTTTACTTGAGGGAAAATGCATTGAGGCTGGCAGTAATGTGTATTCAGTGAAGTAAAAGTGGAATATTACTTTTTCTGTCAGTGCACAGATTGATGCTTTACATATGTAGAAACTATGAATTCCCTCACAAACAAACAAACAAAAAAACTGCCATGCACCATCCCGATGAAGTAAATATTTATTGAGCAGCAAATCACCTCCATCTGAAAATAGTCTTGAACAAATGCAGAATTTATCTATGGATTATTCCATCCATTATGGAAATTGCTGTTCTTAAATTACACGCTTGTCACTAATTTAAAGATGTTCAATGCAAATAAAATCGCTATGCTAAGAGTTTGATTCATTTTTTCCCGTTTCTGTAAAACCCATTCATACACATTTATTCATGTCATCTTTACAACCTCAGCATGAGGTGGGATCAATGCAGATTCATACCTTAAAGCATACTGTGCACATTTACTTCTATGCTCAGTAGTGTTATAACAGACTTAACAATACATGCCATAGCTCGGGGGAATGGATATTCTTTTTCTGATTTGTGAGCGTAAAATGGGACCAACTGGGATGAAAAATAGAAAATGCATGCATTGTGTACAGTTTTCTTCCAAGTCCACCACCCACCCTCATTCCTCCTTTTACAATTCGCCACCTTCTGTTTCTCCTGTGTGCAACTGCAAAAAGATGTATAGATCCACCAAATAAAGATAAAACCTGTCAAATCACTTCAATGTTGCAGCTTTAATCTTTGGACTGGGCTGTTTTCTAGATAACAAATAACACTGATTTAGATGCAATATTGGCATTGATAGCAACCTAATGTTTCAAAGCTGAGAACTGCAACTTTGTAATTATCATAATGATAAATCTGACAAAAACTTCACCCATTGCTAACAATTCCATCCCAGAACCTCTGAGATATGAAGGTGACATGCATGATATAAAATGATGCTTTATACTTTATTTGAAGGATGCCAGTGGGATGTATTTGTAAGATTCAACTTGTGGATTTACACTCTTTTCTTTAACTTTGGTTAAGAAAGTTCATCATAACAAAGCTTGTTTCTTTTGTTAGCCTCTTTGATGACATCTTCCCTCTGACCAGATCCTGTCTTGAGGTGGAGGAGACAGTTTCTGCTGGTACCGTGAGCCACCATTCCCTGTGCTATGTTTTGTCCATTTGTTCTCTCCTGGTCTAGGACAGAGGTTTTCCTCATCCCTTTTTTTTCCCCTTAATCATGGCAGAGTGGTGGATTTATAGGTGAAGGAAGGACGCCGTCGATTGCTCCAACTAGAGAGCTGATTCTACCTGCCTCGATTTACATCCTTCCAACTGATCCTTCTTTCTTTCCTGCCTCATCCACTGGCTTGCATACCCTTTTGAGACCTCTTTGGCACACCTTGCAGATTTCTCTTGATGTCCGAGATCCAGGAGCTACTTTTGCTGTTTGGATGGGGCTTCGCTGTTCTGCAAGAGTCTTTCCTGCTAAAGGCAGAAACCTGCCCTTTCATGCTAACCATGTCCTACAGTTTGTGAAGACAGGTGCAACAGCTCTTGTGGTTGTCTCCCTGGTTTGTAGTTTGATGCAGCATTGTTGATGTGGAGTGAAGGTCTGCAAAGAACATTAAGTAGGTGGCAGTGTGATGATAATTACCTGTCAGTGATATAGCTGATGAGACCTCAGGATACTTTGGAGCATCTTTTTAAAGTAAATGAGAAATCATTCATTATTTTTATTGGCTTATTATATGAGCGAGATATAAATGAGACAGGGTTTTAATTTAACACATTTTCAGGAGGAAGGAAACGTTTCAGTGAGCTGTATAACATTTGACCTGTAACTTTATCCTGTTGGCTTCTAACTGTAATTCTTAAGAATATTTCCAGAATTTTGTATCTCTGAACCTTCAGGGGAACGAACCTCAGCTGAAAAGACACCCACCCCCCACCCACCCCCGTACTTCCGAAATTACATGAAGTGTGTTTCCTCCGACAGCATAGATGAGCCCCTTTAGTTTATGAATGGATCAGACCCAGTGAGCGCGTCGCTGCTGATTTTGCGCGTCAGACCGGATGAATGAAGCGCACTGAAGCAACAGCTGCAGAGACTGCAGTGAAACTAGGCTCGAAAAAGAAGAAGATCCTGCCTCCGGATTCCAGGTGAGGTGCTTGGTTTATTACGTGGAGAACTGGGTTCATTGGTTAATTGTGATTTCCTGCCTTGTTCGTCTCTTAGAAGACGTGATTGGGCATGATTAGAAGATGACAGTCATCAAGGAATGAGGATCACAAGTTCATTTATATATTCCTCTTCATATAACTTTGTCTTTGTATGGATTTATTATCACACTAATGCATTTTCTGAACCATTTTCCGTTGTTTTACCTTTTATTTGATTTATAATTGTGCATTTTAGTGTCACGGACGGCTGTTAGTTGATCGCTTTGCGAGAGTATTAAAATCAATTGAGGAAGAAATTTTCTGTCTAACAGGCTACAAAACTACTGTAATGATGTGGAGTCCTTCTGGACCCGAAAGACAGGTGGAAATAAATCACTTCCCCCTGTTTCGTTTTTCACAGTTTGAGTTCCAGTTTGGAGATGGAGAAGGAAGACAGTGTGTAGGTGTCTCCTGGATCTATTCTTTTTTTTTATGATTATTCTTTTTTGTTGTTCTTGTTGATCCCATTTCCACGTCCCATCAGTGTGAATGTCCATTATGTTCCACCACCTGACGGATCAGACAGTGAACGGTAGCTGTCTGGGAGCCACCTCGGAGTGCAACAAGAGCGCAGATGGAGACGCGCTCCAGCTGCCCACTTTCTCCACGGCGGCCAAAGTCAGAGTCATCATCACCTTCACGCTGTGCGCGGTGTCAGCCGTGTGCAACTTGGTGGTGCTGTGGGCCGCCAGCAAAGGTGGCAAGCGCAAGTCTCACGTCAGGATCCTCATTATGAACCTGACAGTGGCGGACCTACTGGTGACTTTCATCGTGATGCCCGTGGACGCGGTGTGGAACATCACGGTGCAGTGGCAGGCGGGAGACGTCGCCTGCAGGCTGCTGATGTTCATGAAGCTGGTTGCGATGTACTCCTGCGCTTTTGTAACTGTGGTCATTAGCCTGGACAGACAGTCTGCCATTCTTAACCCTCTGGGGATCAGCGAGGCCAAAAGGAAAAGCAAAATCATGTTGACTGTGGCCTGGGCGATGAGCGTCATCCTCTCGCTCCCTCAGGTAAGAGAAAACACATTTTAATGCTCTGCCACTGCGGGGCTCAACGACAAAAAAAAAGGTTCCTGCGCATTTCTCTGCACTCTTTCTGCTCTTTAGTAGCCTGTATGTCTCTCAAATAAGTAGGCCTATTATGACACAAAGAATGCAAATTCTTGCTCAGAAAACAAACGGTTCAAAGGGCACAAAGTTACAAAAAGCTTGAAAGTTCCAGTCAATTGTCCTGAGTAGTCTGAGATGCTGAGTGCAAGAGAGAGAGGTAGTCACCTCCACTGCATATGACTGACAGCTCTACCTCTAAACCAACCCACAAACAAACAAAGAAACAAACAAAATCACCTGAATGATAATCTGAATATCCTCAAATGACAATGACAAAATTACTTTGAACCATTAAATAAATAAGATTTTGCCTTTATGCTACAACCACAAAAGATTAAAAAAAAAAAAAAAAAAAAATCAATGTGTAGACTTTCAGTTTTTATTCAAGAGATTTCACAAATATATACATGATTACATTTACCATTTAAGAATTACAGTCAGTATAACTACTACATTTGGACATAACTGTAAATATAACTATGATTTTTTTCATTTTTGGATTAAACTCAAAGTTGAGTTAACATCGAGCACAAAAGATTTTATTATATTTATTTTTAATTTGTTTTAGCAGTACCATGCCCAATTTTAAATTTAATCAGTTTATTTATTTTCTCTCTCTCCTTTTCTTTCTTTTTTCCTCTTTCTTTCAATGAATGAATAAATAAATAGACAAATAAATGTCAGCTGTAGACAAAAGACAACTTCAGATAGTGGGAAAAAAAAGGTGCAATTCTAACTTCAGCACTGCACTAATTAAGCACATGTAAATAAGCACTAAAGCACTAAGCATCTGTCTGGGGTCAATTGTGTTGTGTATATGGATGAACTCGGGCTTTCTTCTGTAAATGGGGACTATATTTTTAGTGGTGTGAATCATTGTGTCATCACCACATCTCCCTTTCATCACATGAGATACAGCAGGAAAATGATGCTGCTAGTGTTGCCTGGAGGCTTTCAGGATGTCTTGTGCTGCTTGCTCATTTAAGATGCTGGAATAGATGAGTTGTGCTGCAAACTTCAGTTGCCACCCACTGCAGACAAACTTTACAGCCGACAACAGTTTGGATGACAGATACTGCAACATCTGACAGCTATACTGTAGACAAACTTTACAGAAGATGAACATGAACCACTTCCAGGCGACTTAAGAAACTGCACCTGTTTTGTGAGCATTTATGACAAAAACTAATCATTTTATCACTATAGATCAATCTGCTACGTTGTGTAGTTTTCTGCACCTGAAGAGAACTGTCAGGGTGAGACATTACAGAACTGGCACTCATGGACCCAGTGGTGGTGTCATACCATAGTTACACAGATTAACATATTTTTCAAACATGACTTTAATTAATGGCTTTTATTCAAATTGATGGATATATTGCCCAGCTCGACAGGAAACTTTTTAAAGTGGTTTTCAGCACCATCCAATCAACTTCTTCTGTTCTATTCTCAAAATGACACAAAGTATATAACTGAGACATTTTACCTGGAGAAAGTTCTGGCACATCCACTTATTGATCTGGTGAATACACTGATTTAGTGTAAATAAGGGACTGTAGTCATGTAGTCATGCTGCAATATAAAGTTACGTGTTATCTGCATAGATATGGTAAGAGATGTAGTTTTCCATGATTTGAGCAAGAGTGAGCATGTAAAAGAATTAAACAGAAGCAGTTCCAGAATGAACCCCTGAGGAACCCCACATGTGACCTTTGTTCACTCAGACTCAGTTACAAATCGAAATAAAGTAATCTCTGTTCTCCAAGTAGGATTCATATGGGATTAGAATAATGCAATAAATCTCACGCGTGCATTGAGACCCGCGAGCACGCAAATCTCACATCCGCGCATGCATTTTTGTAACCTGAGCACATTTCCAAGCACTCGTGAGCTGTTTTATATCCTGCATCTCTGCCCCCTGGAGCAATAATTTGGCCTGTGAGGAGAAAAGCGTGCACAGAGGTCGCTCACAATACTTTGCCCTGCACGCTCGCCAACACTTTCCCTCTGTTGCGCTAGTGTTTGTTTTTAGTGGGTGGTTTGGCCAGAGGGGGCGGGCCTGAGGGCATGCCAATCACCATTGTATCTCTGAATATAATTGGTCAGAAAGAGCAGCTGATTTCAAAAACTTGAAGGACAGAAAGGGAAAAACTTAATGTTACTACATTAATATCAAAGCCTCTAAAATGATGAATATGCAGCTAATATAACTGACTTAGAACAACAGACGGAGGATAAATAATGGTTCGGTTTAACCAGGATAAAGATCCACATT
>JBAMYA010000021.1:8007247-8025026 GCA_037176975.1 Arrhamphus sclerolepis | reverse complement strand
ACCAATAACGTCTTGGTCCGTCCGCAAAATATGTTCGGCTCTTTGTTCCGTGTTCAACGCTGTCCGTAGCGAAACAAGAATTTGTCACCGAGCGTGTCTAATTGATTAGCCGAGCATTAATTAAACCGAGCACTTCCAATAAGTTTCTAAATTCAGATTAGGTTGCTTTTATTTTATAGACAACGGTATGTGAACAATAAATGTTGGCATTGTTTTTACAGGCAACAAATAAGTGCCATATTGACAACGGCAGAGAGAAGCACACGGTGTCATCTTCTTTCGTGTGAAACTGCACACATAGCTACCTGGAACAGACTGTTCCTGCTCGTTTTAATCATGGACGCAGTTGTGAAATTCACGAACCAAAGTCAGGGAAAGGACCGTATATTCAGGTAGGTTGTAAATTCCGACTGGCTGGCCCACGGTGAAAACGATAACTTGAATTAATAAAAGAGCGTCTTCTTTTCTGTTATTTTGTTTAGGGCGACCCAGTACGCGTGTGCCCTGTCTGTGTATTTACTGCGCAACACTTCCGACAGAAAGAGTTTTGTGGACAAACTTAAAAGTGTGGAAAAGAGCATGAGCGCTGGACGAAAGCGTGAGTATAACTGAAAAGTGGCGAGGGAGTGATTTAAAGTGAATATAACCATTTTCTATTCACATTGTAGATCATTATTACATTTTGCCTGTCGCTTGCCTCTCTCTACATGGTGAGCACCTGAGTGTCTACTTTATAACCATTAAAATGGAAAAAATAAACGAACAAACAAAAAACAAGTCCCTTCCGAATCACTAAACTGACACAGTCGCATCATTTCCTTTTGGAAAATTGTAATAATTTCAAATGTACATGCTATATCTGAATATACATTACATTTTTAGAGAACAATGTTCGGAAATAACAAACAATGAATATTCAGACCTCAAGCTGTATGTACGTAAGATCATATTCTTATTTTCATTTTACCTCCTCAATTGAAACAGATAAAACATGAGTTAACAAAACCACTGCACAAACAGCTAACCTTTGGTAAAAAGAAAAAAAAAGTCCCCAACATTATATGAACACTGCTCCATTATCAATAAGGCACTTTTAAAGTAAGATTAAAAAAAATAAAGTAGATGATGTTTAGGATCTAAAAGCAGATTTGTGGGCTTGTTTTATACCCTTACCTATGAAACTAATTGTCCAGGGTACAGACAGTTATATTCTGGAACATCAGAGCTGTTAAAATGTAATTTGATAAGTCAAGAATTTGTTATAAGGTAACATTTTCCTTGATTCCCTTTTTGTTCTCTGTTTTCATGTACACAGTAATATATGTTTCTTAATGTTGGCATGAAGTCAGATGAGCTGTACGTTTGACCTGTTCACTCTTTGGCGTGTCCGGCTGTGGCCAAGACATAAAAACAGCTGCTCACTAGTTGAGAATTGGTGTTTCTGTGCTCTGCTTCCGCAGTTGGGATGTTGACGGGTCCTTGGACAAAAGGTCTTTGAGTTGAAATAAGCTTTCCATAAAGTCACCAGGTTGTAGAAAGATTTTTTTAAATGAAGCCTTAAGTTCAGATAAATTTAGACCTGCTATTGTGATAAAACAGTACATACTATAATTATATCAATAATTTCCCAGTCCTGGGATTAATAAAGTACATCTTATCTTATCCTTTGCATCTTAATTTTTTTTACAGTTTTATCTCTTTTCCAGGAACATGAGGCCAATAAGTACTCGTGGACTGTGTATCTGTTTAGTCAAGACCACATTGGCTCCTGCATTGTATAAGTAGATGGTACTACTTCTGTACGATCTCTTTTGGTTCCACAGCCCCTCAGCGAGAGTGCTCGAATGAAGCTGCTGGAGGCTATGCTTAAGTTTGTAGCGTTTCCCTTTTCACCACTGTGAGAGCTATTTCAATATGTGCTGACACCTGCACAAACTGTAGCTGTAATACTGATGACCTTTAAACTGGCCTCAACAAATCATAGATTACCTCCAGGCTAAAATTTTAAGCATTTTGAACTTTGACACTTTGCGGTGCTTGTATGAATAAAATATTTACACAGACTACATAACATATGAGCTTGACTTGGAAATGAGGAATATGGTAACTGCTTAAAGCAGGGACATTCAATGAAGATCCTGTCCTTCTTAATGTTGTTGCAGTAGAGTCTTATAAAGGCCAAGGTTGGCCCACAGAGGACCACACTATTAATGCACCACCTAATTATCTCTCGTCTGCGTCAGAGCTGCAGCGGTGGGGTTCTGTTGCCCCTCTGCCTAGCTTAATAACTGTCTTTCACATCTCAGAATTTATTCAAACCTTTAAGAGGAATATTTACTTGACATGTATTTACATGCTTCTTGAACACATTGAGGCATCTGAGTATTACAAGTGAAATGACTACGTGAGCACTGACCTTGACTTTTGTCCTTAAGAGTGTAAAACATGATAAGTTTAAGTGTAGCTTAATTGTAATTTGTTAATGATTGTGGGTACTGCACAATGTTGACATGACACTTCATATTAAACTGATCACTGCTATACTCTTCCAATCCCTCTTTTTTTTTTTCTTCCCTTTCTCCTCTGTTGTCAGTGCTCCGGCTGGGAAACACTGTAAATTCCATTGACGCTGCTAAGCGAACCATGCAGCTCTCGGACAGAGTGCTGTGCCTTTGCCTTACTGTGGCCAACATCAACCGCGCCCTCTACTTTATCTGTGATAATTTACTTTGGGCAAGGAGCATCGGCCTTATCCGCAATATCGACAAGGAGCGCTGGAACTTAAACGCCTCACGCTTCTACTTCTACTCCTTAGTGATGAATCTGACCAGAGACCTTTATGTGGTTCTCCAAATGATGGTGCAGAAAGGTAAAGATGCACACTTGAAACAAAAAATGGACCGGTATCTCAATGAGAACTCTGAAGTAGCTGAAGTTGTCATTCCTCAGCTGGATGCATTGGTTTTCTTGCTTCTGGAGACCCTGAAATCCCACCCGGCTGTTGCCTTGGACACTGTGAAGAACATTTGTGATCTGTTCATTCCCTTGGACAAGCTGGGCATTTTCAAGTCAAATGCAGGGGTGATTGGATTTTGTGGGCTGATGTCGTCCCTGATTGGCATTGCAACCCTGGCTCAGCCCACTTTAAAGATCAAACCATGATAACAAAGGTAGAGCTAAACCTCAGGTTAATCTTCACAGGTGATAGAAAGCTAGGAGAATAACTTAATTGACATTCTGCCACAGAACAATTTCCAACAAAGGGAAATATGATATTAATATATTTTAGATTTTTACTAATTTATACCATCAAAAATAGACCTTTTTGTATTCCTGTTGTGTACGACACCAGTTTTTTTTTTGTTTGTTTTTTTTTACTACTGTGCAAATAAGGGCTACTTACAGAACTGCTTGTGATTAAAAGCTGCCATTAGAAAGAGCAACACTGCCCCCTTGAGGACACATGACACCTTGGTGAATTGAAGAGCTTTATTTTCAATTTCACTGACAGTAATACACTTAGTTTTGAAAGCTTTTCTCAAGAGGATGACATTATTAACCATCTGCCAAAAAATTTGCAAAAATATATTCCATTTCCCTTTCACGACACTTTTAATTTTGCTGTGAAAAGAATGAACAAACTATGCAACGTTGAATCCCATAAAAGAACAAACATAGAAAGCAATAAATAAATTTGTTCTCCTAAGTAGATCAATTGTGGTGATTTGTAGTAGACACAATGTTTGATTTCACATTTCCCACTGGTGTGTTGTTTTTCCAGTATCAACACACTAATATAGCACGCTCGCGTGAAAAATGTGGACATGGGTTGCTGGTCTGGTTTCAGAAATTTAAACAAAACAAAACCCAAAAGAAAAAAGTTACGACGGCAAAAGCTTTTAATGAATAAAACCATGTCCAATGGAGCCTATAAAGCCAAATATTTCATAACTGGAAAAATGTTCTAATTAAATATGCCAGTGCCAATACAGTTTGTGCATTTTACAAGGCATCTGAGATTTTCTTTTTATTTATCAAAGAGACAAAATACATACAAAGCACTTTTAAAAGTGGCAACAGTGTTAAACTACAGATTTGTAAATACTGCTGTCCCAAGTTTTGCTTTTCCCAGTAAACCAATGATAGTCACGTGATGAGTTACTCTGCTTTCTGAATGAAAAGGCACCTTCAGTAGTAAGCTCCTGCTACGTTTAAAAATAATAATAATAATAATGATAAACAAAACGTGAGGGTAAGCACTTTAAAAGCCCCTTTCATAAGAGTGGGGTTTCCCAAAAAAAAAAAAAAAAAAGCATTTCCACAAATGGTACATTTATCCTCATGATACTGTGATAATTCTGACATTTTTCCCAGGAAGTGTCACTGTGACGTTTGCTTAGTGGTAAATGTGAAGAATAGTCCTTTAAACTTATTACTTTCAAGGACTCATTTAAATGCTATGTCATTAATGGGCTTTGATTACTGTAAAATGCTTTATACTAATAAATTATTTTGAATATTCAAGTAACTGGTGTGTTCTTGTGTAATTTTTTTTTTTTTTTTTTTTGGATATATGGAAATATTCAATGCTGAAAAAAACTGGTCAACATTTCCTGGGTCACAGTTATCATTTCTCCAGTAGTCAGTGCTGATAAATATTCCTTTCTTGGTCATGTTCGTATGTGCTTAGAACGATTGATGCTTGTCTCAAATCCTTCAAACATACCAGAGTACTGAGTATTTATAATAAAGAAAAACAAAAGTTAATTTGATTGCAAAAGAGTTGCTAAATATGAGACACCGAGGAAATCATGCAGAGCAGAGTACATGTGTATCGATTCCTGCAAGGATTATACCTTTCTGATAGTGGTGCTTGATACAAGTTGACAGTGAGTGAAATTCTTGTACAGTTTACGATTATCTGACAGACAACAAGATAACAAATGAAACTAAAACAGAATTAAGACGCACAAAGCAAAAAAACAAGAACCCAGCTGCTACACAACTACCCAGTAACCCGACTTTCCTTCAAACTAAAAAGACATTTACAGAAATGATGGGAGAACACTTTTTAAACTGTGCAGATTTAGCCAGGAGTATTAAGGACCGGGGACACCAGGAACATGGAAATGTCTGACGTACAGTACACGTTAGGTTCAAAATATGAACTTCATTCTGTCACTTTTAAGCCAACAATAAGGTGAGAGCTGAGAGTACCAATGCACTGATGAAGTCTTATGTCTAATGCGTACATCAGGGTTATGGCTACTTGAGGTGAAATAAAACAAGATCGTGGTTAATCAGATGTCTTGACGTAAGTCTGAGAGTCTTAAAGCTCTGCAAGTAGCCATGTGAGGACAGCCTGACCAGCCATCCTAATTCTTCTCCTCTTTGATACAAAGAATTAATCTGGTTCCTCTGGATTTGATTTTGACTTCCAGGTGACAGACAGACGGAGGCTTGTAACTGTCCAGAGACGAAGCATCGGAAGCAGAGCGACAGCATCCAAAAACAGCATGCAGTGGAGTAGAAACACCGCTGTCAGTTTTTTAGGGAAAACCTTTTGATTCGATGTGTTGTTTTCCATTCTGCAGCCATCTTGGCTGCTGGGTTTTTTGTGAAGTGAATAGGTATGGCTGGCCAGGTAACTGAGGTAACCCTGCTCCTTACACACAGCTGAACCAGAGTGGTACTGAAGCTGTGTGCGGAAGTTACTGTGCCATCGTTCCCTGTGGGCCTTAGAGCGCACGCATGCACACATACACACACACACACACACACACCAATTTGAAGAAGGCATCTCTATCACATTCAACCCAATAACATCAAAATGTAACACTCCCGGAAGTGAACCGTTTTGCGACTAAACCCAATGTTAAACATCACCAAGACTAACAACACCTCCGTTCTAAGACCGAGATTAAAAGCCCTGGAACCATTTAAAATTACATGGAAACTGAAAAAAAACAAACAAACCTTGTAATCATTCGTATACGGCGTAAACACAACATGAATGCACCAAGAAGTAAACTAACAACCAAATGAGTCGAGAGCTGAGGGATTGATGATGGTTTTTCAGTATGTGAAAAAGGCAGTTCATGGTACTGTAGGCTACATCTGGGTGAAAGTAATGCAAAGCGTGCATGACCAGCATCTTAGTACGGTGAGGAGTCCTTTTGTGGCATTCCAACATTTCTTAGAAATGAAACAAGACGCTAGCTGACAGCTATATGAAATTCCTTATGATCAAAGCTCAAGGAAACTGCTTCTAACCACTGATTGCGTAACACAATTTAAAATAACTCGGTGGATCCTGCTTCAAACCTCCAAACCAAATCAGGCCTTAGTTCTACAGAAGCATAGGTTTATGAGGATGGCAAATATTGTCTCGCTAAAACAAAATATGAAAACTTCATTATCAGCTTGGATCTAGTTTGAAAGACCTCAAACTCCTGTATTAAAAAATATCTCAATAATGTCAACATGTGATCTTATGGTAAGAAATGAGTAATTGGCGTTAACTGAATGTGTTTTTGTCACAAAGTTATCAGCAAAAAAGGAAATAAATTCTTTGTATTTAAATATAAAGACTTTAGTAGCATTTGTATACCCCTAAGATTGATTGTACCATCACTTCAATACTTCAAAATCAATACTTTTAAGTTTTGATAAGATATAAGATAATAATAAGAAAAAAAAAGTTGCAGTTAGGCAGGAAGAATCACATCTGTCAACTTCTGCTGTGTCATTTGACTACTTTACAGCAGAACAGAATCCAGCTAATACAGCCAAAATCAGAGCTGAAAACCAGAGTTTTAAAGGGTAACATTTGTTCACGAGTAGGTGGTCTCAGCCCACTTCTGAAAAAGAACCTCGCTTCCATTAACACTCTGAGGAGTAAAGTGAATAGTGTCGTAGCGGCTTCTGGACCCAACTGGGCAGTCTTTGGGTCTGTTTGGAGTCTTTTGGTCCAGTTGTGTTATCCCCTGCTCAGGGTAGAGGCCAGTCACTAGCAGACTCCCTGTGCTCGGTCAAAATCTGCGATCAGGCCTTTGATATGTGACAGTTTCTTGTGGAGGTACTCGCATCTCTTCTTCTCTTCCCGATACCCAGGAAACTTCTGTAGAAAAAGAAAAAAAAGTTACAGCAAGCTTTTTTTTGATTATGCAGTTTCAATCAGCAAAGGGTTTTGTTGTTTTGTTTTTTTTACAATATTAATTTAGACTTTTTGCTGGGATTCTTTTTTGTTTTTTTTCCCAACAAAACTTTGTAACTATAAAAAGCTCATTTTAAGACGGTTGTGTCAATAATGGATTCTGTCAATGTCTGAGAAAACACTTGTCATTGGCATGAGAGGAAATCAATAAAGTTATCAATACCATGCCAGATAACCGAGGAAAAAAACAACAACAGTCGACATTAAAATGTCAAATGTCTTGCTGAAGAAAAACAGCCCATGACTGACACGTCAACAACGCGTTACATGAAGAATGATACCAAATTTAGCAACTGTCGATGCTAATTTGTCAAACGGCTTAGAGGCAAGGATGTGTACGAGAAGAGCGAGCAGAAGAAGAAGCTTGTTTAACTTCTCCATGAAGTTTGGAGTTATGAAGCACATAGCGCTGATGAGCTCGGCTGTCATGCACATGCATCATTTCTACGTGATTCACAACAGGCCTGCATCACTATGGCACTTTTACACAGGACAGTGAGTGAATGCAGCAGATTTTCTTTCATCTGCACCAGACATGCATGTGTTAATTTGAGATGTTTTTGTTTTATTTTAATTTATTTATTAATAACATGCAGTTGCTCATGCTATAAGTGATGCACTGAATAGATTCAAAGTGAATAACTTACTTTCTTATACTTTTGATACTTCTGCAGTATTTGGTCCTCCATAAGCTGAAAAATGACAAAAGAAAAGTATGTTAGTTGTTTTTTTTGTGTTTGTTTGTTTTTTTAAACTAGATGGAGCAGCTCTGGTAGACTCTCGGCACAGACAGTACCTTGTACTCTTGTGTTCCCGGGGAGAGAGTGTTGATCTTTGAGCCCAACTGAACAAACATTTCTGTGATAGCCCCAATTCGGTCATGAAGAGCTCTATATTCATCATACTCTGCACAGAAGTCATCATTATACTGCTGACGCTGTTCCAGTGCTGTGATGGGGCTGTATTTACTGAAAAGGAAAACATTAACCTTTTAATAGCTTTTAAAAGAAAAAAAAGTTATGGTGAGCTTCCTAAACCATCCAGTAGATGGCACTGCACATTGGTGGACTGAGAAGCTTGACACGTCACGGAGTTAACATCATAATGTGTTGACCAGATGTATGAATTTAAGACATAAGATCATTTGTTTTAATAGAAATTCTCAGTGAAGCTTTGTGAGAGATTATTTGGAGACATATTTTACTTCCCTTTGTTTATCTCAGTGTTTTCAAGCTCAACCCTATCCTTAAAGGACCCACTGGCATTTTTTTCCTTTTCTCTCTATCATTGGTTTTTTTTGCCTCAACAATGGTGAGACTCGAAAATTCCAACTCCTAAATTACAGAAGATATCATTAATGAATGTACACTGATATATAATGGTAGCTATTTGCATGTGGCATTCACTACGTATATCTGTAAATCTTACATTAAATAGTCGGGAAGTTCCTCTGCCGAGGTACGATTAACAGGTGTTTTCCCTCCCTCATGATCTGTTGACAGGAAAAACACACGCACATATTGGAGAGAAGGTTAATGCAATCTGTCAATGCAAATGTGATAATGTACCCACCATATCAAGGCTGAATGAATCATTTAACTCTGTCTCTGATAAGAGAACCGATCTGAAGTAAGCAGTGACGTCAGCAGCGCAGAGCAACGCTGCCCGCTGACTCGCTTGACCGTAGGTCACACAGCTGTTCCACAGTAAATCATCAACAAACTAGAGGGTAATAGACTGGGAGTCCTGCTCACTCGTATTATATGAATTACTGTTCTGGAGTTTCCTAAAATAACTAACTGAATATTTGGGAACTGTATATTATTTGTAGAAAAAAAAAGGTTGCGAAAATAAAGACATGCAAGTTTTAAGACATTTACCTTTGAGGTTTTCTTGGTTCTGCTTCATGTCTGGACTAGTCTCTATCCAGTCTGGTTTTAAGCGCTCTCGTTCCTTGTCTTTGTGTTTTTTGGACCTCTTCTTTTTATGTTGGCCATTGGTGAACTGCTGGTCAGTGCAAACAGAGGTGTCATTGTGTGAGGGTTTGGGACTGGGTGCAGTAGGAGCCGGTCCTGTCCTGTCCAATTTGGGAATAGCAGATGACGTGGTGAGTTTGTGCAGTGAGTACGGACCGTCAAGACTCCCCAGATGATGATTATTGGTTTTGTCAAACTCAATTTTCACATGTGCACTAGAGTTTCCACGACTGGAGGAGCTACGGGCCCCATTGGTGCCACTGTCTGCGTGGGAGGGCGACTGGAGGGGCAGACACTGGTCTGCCAGCCTTTGTTTTTTAGGAGTTTGAATGTTGGATGAGTCCAAGGTCAGTGGTCTTTTCTAGAAGAAAGAAAAGACAACAGCAGATGAAGGCTACATGAAATGTCCCAGAAAGTTCCCATAGTATATGCATTAGTAATCTTTCCAAATTGTGACTTTGTTGTTGCCATTAACTTTTTTTTTCCTTTTGCATCTGTATCTGACCCACTTGTAGTCGTCTAGTACAGACTTATGTCAGTCCTTCTCATGCACGCATACAGAGTTAAAAAGAATGAATGACATTTCTGAGTCCTCAGAGGCTTAAAATAGTTTTTTTTTTGTTTGTTTTTTTTTTTTGTTTTTTTGGTGGGGGTGGGGGGGCTCCCTGTGCTGATATTAGTTCTCATTTTGCTCCAAACAGATAAAGCACCCTAATCCTACCTAAAAACTAATTCAGTTCACACTGTTTTGGTCTATAATGAAAGCTTACACTACCTACCATATCTAATAATGGACCTAGGGTTGTTTTAACTCTAAAATGCTGCTTTAACGCAGACCTTTCTGCCAGTCCATCACATAATTTGCTAATCTAGCCACATCCAGATTTATAGTTATTGCAGATGGCACAAGAACTTTATCAGCTTTCGTATCTCACTCTGGAAAAGAAGCTAAATATGTACATTTCCCAGGATGTGTAACTATTCATTTTATTCCCATCAGAGCTATATTTAATTTCAAGCTATGTGTGTAATTACAAGAAGGAATAACTGAGCTGCTGAAGTAAAGTGTGTCTGGTAAGGAAGAAGTGCCACATCTTCTGTCATAAAAGAACAAAGGAGGAAATGCGAATCATTCAAGGTGAAGAATTACCACAGATGGATTCTTGGCAGGACTGAGTCGTGAGGGAGAGTTCCCAGGAGATTTGTGGAATGAATGGTTGGACTGGGGACTCTTCAGCAGGCTACTGTGGAGTGGCTGAAGTTTCCTGAGGAAAGATTAAGAACACAGCACCTTCAGTTGGTCAGTGACAGCGAGGTAAATGGCCTGTAAATTCAAACAGGAAGATCTGGTATGTCGCGCAGCGAAGCTTGCTTTGGCAGATTTATGAGCCAGTCAATTAACAATTACTATCGAGGAAAGCCTTTATGCAGGAGAAATAATCAATGAAATTACACAACTGTCAATCTTGGTGAGAAAGTCTCCAGGAGGCAACCACAAAGACTTGAACACAGTCCAGTGGGCAGAACAATAGCAACAGATTTGACCTCTGCGAGGCCAAACCCACTTTTCTGGTAATCTGCTTCCTACAGCTCCTTCCTCAACCATACGCTATTAAAAAAAATTCACTCCCTGCAGCAATTCCTTTGATGATATGTACATTGTCAGTGGGGCCCACATTCATTAAACAAGACTGAACAACACTCAGAAAGTCTGAATAGAAAAAGCTGATATTTTACAGTATTTCCTAGCTATCATGTCGTTGAATTAGCTCAGCTGGTACAGTTAGCCATCAGGACTCACGCTTCTTACAAAATGGTTGTGGTGCACATGGTCTGCATGCTTACTGGCAGGCAGAAGAATCATATGAGGGGAGGAAGGTCCCTCTGAAAAGCGCAGCCTTGAAACTCTTGCCATTTGGCAACACGGTGCAGCAAATATTTCCCCCTGCTTTAATGTGTCCATTAAGAGACTCATCAGCGCACAGAAGTAGTCATGTAGAAGCTCCTCTTTCAAAATGTTCACAGCAACTTCCACATTAATCCACTGTTCTTTTGTACTGACATAAGTGCTGTCACATGGCATCCATCCTTTCGTCTTCACTGCATTTTCAGCCCAAGGAGTGTAAAAGGACTTTAAAGGAAACTGACAGTTTGAAAAATATGTGTAATTGCTTTCTTGGCTACAGTTTTATTAACAAAAAAAACAAAAAAACGGACACTTTCTTGTCTGTGCGATGACAACAGTGGTGTATTTTTCAGTGAGTACACACCCACCAGTCCCCCATCAATGGAGTCAGATTTGGAGATTGTAACTTCCTATAAATATCTGGGTGTTATACTGGATAATAAACTGGAGCTCTATACAAGGAAGAGCCTGAGCCAGCTCTACTTCCTCAGGATACTCAGGGGCTTCAACGTGTGCAATGTGACACTTCACGTGTTTTAAAAGTCTGTTGTTGCAAGTACAGTCTTCTTTGCTATGGCGTGCTGAGGTGCAGGCATCACCACAAAGGATGCCAATAGGTTAAATAAACTGATCAGGAACGCTGAGTTTGTCATCAGGTGTATGCTCTCCAGCTCGGAGGAAGTGGTTAAAGACAGAATGTTCACAAAACTGCTGGCAATAAGAGACAATCCCTGCCAGCCCCTCCACAAAACGCTGGGCAATCTTAGGAGCAGCTTTAGAAAAAGACTCACAAAGCCACATCATCTGAAAGAAGAATACAGGACATCATATCTGCCCGGTGCAGTCAAACTGTTGAATTCATCTGCTCTGGTTAAACAAAACTTAGAGAAGTGCTCTAAGTCACCTCTGACATCTGTTGCACCTGATAAAGGCATCTAACCTGGTTGCTATGACAGTCATCTATAATAAAGAGCTGTAGCCTGGGGGACCAAATGAAAACACGCACTTAAACATTTTCAGGCCTTTCAGTTGAGCAAAACCAATGGCTGTTTTGTGTTTAGGCCATACTAATTCTCACCTGATCAGGAGCCTGTGTATGAGCTGCTTCTCCTCTTCTACATATCCAGCCCAGTCTCTCTGGACGTGTCTATAGAGCTCATCTTTCAGAGAATAACTGTGATCTTTAGGATTCAGTTTACCAACCTGGGAAGAAAAAAAAAAAACCATCAGCTCTAAATGTTACAAAGTCCACAGAAAGTCACACACTGGGACTGTACTATTTCTGTCATGGACAGTTAAACCTTATGCTGCCCCCCCCCCGGAGATAAAGTGATCTCACTGATGCAAAACTACCAAAAAACAATCAACCAGCCTTCAGTTCTGCGTGGCGTCAGATCCCAGCTGGAGTTATCCCACCCATTTCTTCTCAAAACACAATCTTCTCATCCAGAGATAATTAAAGCGCAGCTCTAATTACAGCTACCAGTGACAGCACAGTCTTTACTTGATGATTGCACTGGGACACTAAAAAATTGTGAGCACAGGAAATATGCTTGAAATAAACTCAAACAATGTCACCTTTTTAGAATTTTATTTATTTATTTATTTTTAGCTGCAAAGCGCTCAGTTGAGCCGTAAGAGTATAATACTGCTGGTATGCCAGTAAACCGCATACTTGAAGTTCCAGGATTTGACCTGAAATGAACCTCATATTAAGAGCTGGCATGTTTTCTACATTTACCATTTAGTATCACGTGGAGCTACCGTATATCATTAGTTGACAGCTGGAATAGTGTTTTACCTCATCCAGTACAGAGCTCAGATCAGCCTTGTCCTTTGGATTGGCCCGCTCCCTCTCCAGCCACAGCAGCACCTCAGGCTTCCTGTAGGGCTTTAAGGCCAGGAGATGAATGATGCGTTCCCTCAAGGGCCGGTTAGCCACCGGGCTGGGGAGCAGGCTCCTCTTGTTGCTTGGGGAGTGCTTGTTGCTGCTATCTGAGAGTGACGCCTGACCTTGCTTCCTTTGGACCTTCACACACTTGCCTAAAATCAAAATCAAAATAAAAAAGGACAAACACAACTGAGTTTCAACTTGTTGAAGAAATTATTTTTATTAAAGGTAAAGAAAAGAAGTTATCGCAGCAGTAATATAAAGCTGTTTAGAAAAGTCCACAGAGAAGAGCAAAGAGCTTGCAACTGATCTGATAACAGGATTCACATACGCTGACAGCATATACAGGAGTCCTAATCCAGTCCCCAGGGCAGTTACACAAATCACAGCCTAATTTTGAAAGGCAGGCCTACACATGAGATATTAACACAGTACATTTCATACTGATTTTATCCCTTTATTGTAAAGCAGCACTTGCAGTTTAATCATGAAGCGGATTACACACATAAACAAATTGAGCACAGTACTCTTTTCATGCACTTTTCACGTTTTTGTGCCATCCTTGAGCCGTGACAACATATAGAAGGGAGAGACAGGCGGTTAGCCTCCTCCTCGGTAAACTGACGAGTGAAGAAACTAAAGCACCAAACACAGAGGACCCTTTCTTCCCGGACAGGCAGTGCTTATAGGTATCTGCAGACTGTAATCTCATTACAACTGTAAGCCATACTTTGGAGGTTGTTATAGGTCAAAGACTAACACTGCTCTCACAGAGAGAACTTGCTAAATTCTAGACATGATTGGCACTTCTTGAAGGCAATTTGGATGATAGTTTTAGATATATGCAGCCAAAATCTAAAAGAATACATGTACATGTTTCAACATTTACTTCCAGGAACATCTCAGGGATTTTAAAGAAATATCTTTCTTGCACTGAAACAACCTGCACTGCAACATTTCAAACAAGCAGCAACAAGGGCCTTTATATCAGAGTAATAAACTAAAGCAGCCTGAGGGAATGTTTAAGTGTCTCAAGGCAGCCTTTGTGATATTTTCCAGTCTGACTTACAACAACTGTCGTGCTTTATGGTGTTCTGGACATATTTATGAGCAATGACCAAACATTAAAAGTCACTTCTGTTCACAGCAGTTTATTGATTTTTAAAGATATGATTTATATTTGTTACATATTTCTACTTGTGCAGGTGTGCACAAATTTCCCCTACTGAAGGAAACCAAACACTAAATCACCCACTGCGGACATTTTTAAAGTAGCCCATAATTGTGAATTGCCATATGGTTGTCTTTTTTTTTTTTTTCTTCTCTCTGATCAGGAAACTATTAATATATTAAAGAAAAAAAGGCAGAAGGTCCACAAATCAACAGCATATTCACTGATCCACGTGCCTCCTACCATGAACCATAACCCATTTATTTCCCTCTCAGGAGAAGACAAGGATAGTGCATGAGAAGACATGCTTGAGTAAAACGGGAAATCCTGAAACCGCATGTCCCTAACCAGGATGTCTCATGTCTTTTCCAACTTTTATTGAGTGAATAAATGTGTAAAAACCTCAGAGGGACTATTCCTGTTACAGGGCATGGCGTGTAATGGGTAGAAACCAGCTTTATACAACAGCTCTAAATGTTAAGTCGTAGTGTTTGTCTGGCAACAAACACTACGTAAATAAAACCCACAGAAGCATTTACTCACAGTAATTCTAAATGTCATTAGACAGTGTCAACAGATCATCTGTAATCACGTAATTCTAATAATGCATTAAGGCTAAAACCATGGCTGAGATAAAGATAGAAAATGAACATCTTGCATGTTAGATGACAATGACATCTTCTCTAAATTTTATCAGATGGGAGGGAAATAGGTTCTTGACAGTGTCATTACATTGTAGTCAAAACTTTATCAGCATAAGGTCTGTTACCACAAACTTCTGACAAATTCAATCACATCAGTGATGGTGACGGGAAGGCTGGCGCGGTGCCTGAACAATCTGGTTTAAGTGAAGCCAACATGGAAGAACCTGAGGCACTGCTCTAACGTGAATAATTGCAGCACAGTTCACAGCTTTGTGACACGGTCTTTGGTAAGACTGGGAAACTGCTTAAATGTACTTGAGACTGGAAGATCCAACAGAACATGGAAAGACCTTTAGACAAAAGCTTACTTGGCCCTGGTTTGATCTCAATTGCTGTGCGGCTCCAGATGTCCTTCTCCACCTGAGACATGCGCTCCCGTGTCGTCTGGTAGGAGTCGTCTGTGGCACATACTGTGATCTTGTCCTGGATGCTGCCCTGGCCCTCCAGGTGATCCCGGCCCTCCCTGTGTAGAAGAGGAAGACTTATGAGAGGCCGAGCTCTGATTTCTTGTCTGAAAAATGATCAGGAATTCTTGGCATCATCCAATATGATATGTTGCTTGCTAGACACGCTCAATGGCTCTGCACTTTCTTGTGTTTCTCTGAAACATAACTCTTTTACAAGGAATGCAAAGTTATAGGGGCTAGCAGACTATTAAGACAAATAAAGCTGCCCCGTGAGCTTTTACAACCACAAACACTACCTCTCTGTTCTCGGCTATTAGTGGTCACACCTTTGAGATCAGTTGGAGAACAAACTGTAGGCATCACTGTAGTCGAGTGAAGCCTGACAGTTGGGTCGTCTGTTGTAGCGCTGAAGGGAGAGGGTGAGGCCCTGTGGTCTAAGCCTGACACCAAATTTACTACAAATTCCATTTGTTGTCAGTGAAGCAAAGAGTTAAATGTGCTGCTTACCCTGAGACATACTGGTGAATGCAGTCAAAGCTGGACTGAGGCTTGTCTTTGCTGTCACTGGATAGGTAAAATGAGAAGACTCTGAATCCATCTGGAGACTCCGGGGACGGTACTGGGATCTTTATGTACTGTCAAAGACAAATACAGGGGTATAAAACAATAAGCATGAGTCTGTTAGAAACACCAGAACCAATATACAGTCATGTTAAAAAAAAGAAAAGAAAAAAAAAAAAAAGAGGAAAACTCGACCTCTACAAATGATAAAGTCTTTCGCATTAGGACATCATTTAAAATGATCTGGTCTGGCAGGTCTGGAAACTTCAGATGAATAACGACTAAAATGTGACACTGTGTCAATGTTTGATTTAGAAGCAGAGTCTTGCATGCTTTTAACACCGATTTCATAGGAGTTAGGAAGGTAAGTAGTAGCTAAATACTGCTACTCACATCCACTTCATTAATTGAACTGATACCAGCAGGTGTGACCACCTCCATAAAATCAGAAATGTTTGCAGTTTGCTGGTCTTGAGCATTCAGTTGCATTTTCGCACAATGCTAACAAGGAAAGACATGGGCAGTGGATCTCAGAGAAACAACTGTCATTGACCATCAACGTGCAATAGATTATAAGGCCATTTCCAAGGAATTTGGAGTCCATCATTGAACAGTGAGGAAGACCGTTCACCTGAGAAAAATATTCAAGACAGGTTTAAATCTTCCCAGGAGTGGATATCCCTACAAGTTCATCCCTAGATCAGAGTTGGCAATGTTCAAAGAAATTGAAAAAAATGGCACTGTTCACTGAAGACATGGTATAAATGAGGAGATATTATCCGCAGGACTGCTTTTGTTAAAAGCCAATCACACAATATTGGCCCAAATCCCTCCTGCTATGAAGCATGGTGGCCACAGGACTTGGGGATATCTTTCCACCACAACTGAGTCATCCATGAACCTTTCTGTATATTAAAAGTAACTAGAGCAATGAAAAAAAAATCTCCCACAACCATGTTAGGTATTGGTAACATCAACAGCAAACAATTATTTCAAGTTATTGCTGAAAGCGTTTATTCAATAAGCTATTGACTGGGCTGTGCTTGGTTTTCACACTGCTTTTGCATTTTGACTTAGTTTTTGATGCATTCTTTATCTGAAGTTCTTCTGAGGTTTAGCCAAAACCTGGTAATGATCGATTTAATAAAACCTTGGGACTGAAAGAGGGTGTTCTATCCTTTTCAAATGACTGTGTCTTTTTTATAAAAGTAAAACTAAGCTCTAAGCCGGTCTGTGCAGGTACAAAGCCACACCGCAGTAATCTTTAACCTTTTGCAGTTTTACAGTGTTCTTTGACACGCCTGAGTGCATCTGCCATTATTGTGGTTTTCAGTGGCGAGTTATGTAATTGGTGTTTTATCTCTCCCTGAACAGAGTAAACCAATTTAATTTAATCTCAAACATGCAGCAATAAGCGAAATAACAAAACAGTTTCATGTACTGAAAACTAGATCTATGCAGTATGTTTTTTTTCTTGCTTTTTTGTGCAGCAAATGTGACCTAAATAATCCCCCATGTGTGCTAGCCACTTAGGCGACATGGCACCTTGCAGTTCAAGGAAGATGACCTGTAGCCTGTCAAGAGAGGATTCTGTTGGAAAGGCAAACAGGAGCTCAACAGAGCTTTTTCACTTAGGTGATGACCTCTTCTGTCGCAGACTATGCATTGCTCCCTCCTCAACAAACAAGCTGGCAGGGTTAAGTCTATCTCTGCTAGAAAGCTGTTACATAAAATGACCTAAAAACCTACTTGCACTAAAAAGATAGTTCAAGAAAGTCATTAACCTGCAGGTATTATGTCCTTAAAAACACATTAGGTAGGGGCTGAGTTCTACACTGCCTGCAGCTGAGTCTCAGTCTGAAACTGGGGAGTTTAGTATTTTTGTAAATAGACTGTCCTAGATTTAAATGAAGCTTTGATATATCTATCTATCTATCTATTTATATA
>JBAMYA010000021.1:7990908-8005729 GCA_037176975.1 Arrhamphus sclerolepis | reverse complement strand
ACACACACACACATACATATATATGTATACACACACCTTCCCCCGTCATGACATGTTCGTGATCATGTGACCACTTCAGAGACACTATTTTCACCACATGCTTTTGCAGGTAAAGCAAAGTCAGCAGCTGCAAAGTCTGCAGAGGTTCAGCAACCATCAACACAGTAGAAATACATTAACTACCACAACTAACATTTCATCATCTCATCACCCAGCCTGATGGGATCAGCTCTCACTTCTGATGTATTTAATCAAGACGCATCTTGTTCAAACAGGTTTGTTGTCCTGGAGCTCCTGTCAGTCAAGTAATAGGTGTAGATTTACATAGAGACGCTGAGTCATGGACATCTCCACATAGAGCTTTGGCCTGATCCCCTAAGGCTCTGTGTGTGTGTGTGTAATGTTTTTTTGGGTTTTTTTTTTTTTTTTCTGTCTCTCGTAGGCAGAGGAAGCCTTGTCTCACCCTGAGAGGTCACATGAAGGGCTGAGGTTAGATGTCTAGCTAATGGTGAAGACTGGATGAGAGGCTGTTATCAGTCAGTCAGGTTCTTTTGGAATTATCACGTACAACTATCAATGAAGAAGTCGAAAGAAACTAACTCAACTAATAAGTCCATGATAGTAACAGATAGCTCAGTGAAAAATGTAATCCCAAGCCAAGTACTGTGGAGTTATCTATACACAGACGAAAACTCCAGTGACACATATAATTAAAATGTTGCAAGTTGTATTTATGTTCTAATAAAGCTTACTAAAAAAAACAAAAAACAAACAAACAACAAACACAACCAAAGATACCAATGCTTAAAGGTGCTGATGTGGATGCTGCCTCATCCACAGTCATCTACTGTATTTTATATGTGTATATATATTTATACACACACATATATATACTTTTTATATACTTTTTAAAATATTACTTGCAATTGAATATTTTTTCTAATCCTGAAATAACCTTTAAATAGGCATTATCTGTCCAGTGCAGAATGAATGGAAGAATTCATTTTATTGCTTGCCCATAACAGTATCCTTCCTACAATAGTTGAGTCACGTAGTCTAGTGATTAATTAACTAACTGGATAAAAGCTTAATCACGTATTACTCTGATCAGAGTATCCATTAAGTTTTGCCCATTTAAAAAAAAAATATCTTCATACGAAACAAAGTGAGAGCTATGTGCAGTTATGTTTCTCATTATCATGGCATGACGTAAGTTGTCTGTTAGACCGTTACAGTCAGAGCTACCAAATGGCGATCATGAGCGTCTTGCTGGTGCAGCCCCCGCCACCCTCCCAAGAAGTGCTCAGACTAATACAATAACTGCCTCTGTGGCGGCAGTCCAGCTACATCTGCTAATCCAAGACCAGTATGTTTGGAGATGTCAAACGTTCAAGCCGTTTTAAGGTGTGAACTGGACTGGAATAGAAAAACCTGTGAGGGGGCTCACTGGTTGAATGAGGACAAAGACCATCGTAGGTTGTGTCTTCGTAAAACTTCACCTGTAACTCTTCCAGCTTTTTTAATGATATATCTTTGATAAAGGTTAAGCAGAGATGATTGAAGGAAGGAGGATGGGGGGGGGGACTACTTTTGGCCAGTCCTATGCTTTCCAAAATCATAAGGATCATGGAAAAACAGACACCTGGATATGTGTTTTACTCCAAAGTCTTTGCCTCCTGCCCCTGTCTGTACTGACACTAGTTACCATTGTCTTCTCATCTGAGCCTACTCAGCCATAGCTGCTCTGTGAGCTGCCCGTCTTTTGTTCTAGCATCTTCCCCCACAAAGCTGAGTGCAATGGCCTGTCAGGCTGCCTGGATTATTCATGAACAGCAGGGACGTGTGGCTGTGTGTTGTTGCGTGGTAAAGGGAGGGATTGGGGGCTTGGGTGTGTGCGTGGAGGAGATGGGGGTGGCAGTGACTCCCAGTAGAACCAGTGCATGAAGGATGGCCCTAAATAGTCTTCCTCCAGGAATGTGGAGCTCAGTAAAGAGAGGGGGATGGATCCCGACTGGCACAAGTGTCATGCAATCAATTTTCTTAGTTCTGTAGATGTGTTGCTATCAAATATCACCACAGATTGAAGGAAGAAAATTCAGCTCTCTTCCTGTGACAGCAAGTGCACTGATGTTGACACGTTTATGAGAAGCATGGGAGTGAAATGAATTATTCCCAATCACTGTTTTCATGCTTTGAGCATCATGATGTATGACTTTACTGTGACGGAGCCATTAAAAGCAAAACGTATGGCAACAACGCATGTTTTAGACCTGTTATAGTTGGATTTAGTGACACTGGATGGATACGATGGTATTGCTTGAGGATCTGTTCATTGAGGGGGTTGGTAGATACAGGAAAAGAAAAAGCAGGGGGGTTGGGAATGATGGGAGTTGGGGATGGGCAACTGTCGCGCCACCCCCAAGGTACTGCCTGATATGCCAGGCAGAATCAGTCTTATTCCAAGAAGCTGTGGCTAATCTGTCATCCTCAACAAATGCTGTCCCCCTACCCTTAGCACCCTCACACCTCCTCCTAGGTGCCTTCCATACAGAGATGATACAGAAAAGTCAGCAATTATATTGTAAAAAGGTGCTTCTGTCTCTGTTCTCTGTTATTGCAACATGTAAGATAAAATATTCACTTTTTACAAGATCAATTAAGCATAGTCACATTGTAGTTTTCTGCTAATGCATTCCCCCTTTTTACTAATCCTTTGCTAATTTGCATTCAATGGTGACAGTGTTGGCAAGACAGGAAATTCCCTGTCACTCCCGGTTATAAGACCTCAGATGAAACATTAGTTCTGTGTTTTCCCCTGTCAATGCAATGCCCCTTCACGTGAGCAGTCCCACAAACCACTTGGACCACAGCACTATGCTCCCATTATTGCACTTTTCTCTCCACAAAAAGCCAACTCTACAAACAACTGTATTACTTGATCATTTAACTGATGACCCAAGCAGCTTAACATGTAGCACAATAACAATATTATTACTGATACTAAGGAAAACATCTTGCTCTTACTTAACTACCAGCTACCATTGTAGTCTAACTGTAACCTGCTACTATTTTAGAAAACGTAGGCATGTGCATATAAACTGTTTCAAAGCGGTAAGATTAAATTCCTATTCGCCTGGATACAGTCACCAGTGAAGTTAAGCATGACTGATGCTTTTATGTAGAAACTAGCCTTGTTGTTGTTTGTGTAACTGTAATTCTACCATGAATGCTACAACTTCCTTTAGTTTACATCCTGACTTTGCGGCAATCTATCAAAGAATGGAAACTAAAATCAAGTATCCGTGGTCTGGGCAGCTGACTGTTTGCCTGGACTGTGTGACAGCAGCAGCAGAAGACCAACTTGTTTTGAAGTCAGCAATTTTAAAAACAGCGTTTGCATCTACATTAATAGACATTGTTGGGTGCTCCGGTTTCCCCTGCTTGCATTTATGGATCCCACCCAAACATTGGGGCTAAATCTAGTTTTTAACTTCATTTATAAATACCAGTCACCATTTGGAAGCACTAAACTCTGCCAGAAGCATTGCAGGCATCTCTCACAGCAGGTGTTTCAAACTAAATTATATTAAAAAAAAAGCAAAAAAAAAAACAGAGTTTGTTTGTCATTACTAAACACTGCTGGATGTTTCAGTATATTCTGGTTATTATGGATCCCCAAAACAGCAGGTATAAATCCTGTTTGTAGCCAGTCAGCAGTTGGAAAAGACAGTCAGCATTTGTTAACGTTATCCGCTGTGCTTTATAAAGCTGCATTCAATGTAGCCGTTTTCACTTGAATTTAATAGCAGTGTTTGCAATTTCATTAGCATAGAAAATTGCATGTTTTACTATAAATTGCTGGAGTGTATGGATCCCACTCAAAGTGGTAGGTATATATCCTGTTTTCAGTAATCTTCACAATCACTGGTCATACGTTCATAAATATCAACAGCAGCAGGCTGCCCATAATAGGACACTGGTTTTGAAGGAAAACTCTTTGATGCATCCTTTGTGACTTGTAAAGAAACTCAAGAGAACAGTAAAGGGAGCTTCAACATCATAGGAGATGGAATAATGTCATGATGTGGCTGTGTGTGGATGGAAAAGCAAAGCAGTTCTTACAAGATTCCAAAGTAAAACCAGCTAACTTGAAGAAAATGAATGCAGTAATTTTATAAATGCTAATGAAATATTAATCATTTTAAATACAAAATAGAGCAGAGTTGCTGGCCAGTTGTTGTATCATGTTATTATAATACACAGTCAAAACCTGACTTTGTTTCTAGTAAAGTAGACACCAATGTCCATTTATTATCCATAAGAACTATGACATAACATGTTCTCTAGCTTCATGGACCAGATTCTCATTATCCTTTTTAGTGTATTACTTTTTTACTTCACCTACATTTCAACCTCTTCATTATCTCCCAAGGCTTGCTTGCTGACTTAGGATGTATAAACACCAAACAAGAATGGAATCCAAACCTGTATATTCCTCTGTCCTGACAGTTCATACGGTGGCAACCAGACCGTACAGGGATATTTTATTTGTGTCAATCTCAGGCATGATTACTGCATGAAAAACTCAGAAAAATGCAGAACTGTTTAACTTTGCATTGTTCTACTCTCAAATCCAGCAAAATTGGTATGCGAGCACAGGTACATATTTGTGTTAACTTTACGTGGCATTAAATTTGGGCATCTATTTTTGCCAAAGTAACTGGTAAGGGAAAACAGAACCTCCGACGTCCTACAGCCATGGATGAGCATCTGGGGTCCAAGTCAGACTTGAGTTCGGAAACAAAGCCTAACAGCTGATAATAGCCAATTTTACACAGCAGCCACATGAACAACAAAATACACCCTCAGCAGAAGCATATCCATCCTCTATACATCAGCTCACTGCACAGCTTTCATTTGATAGTTCGTTTAGACCAGATACAGCCTGCTCGTCAACAAATCAGTATGTGCCTCCAAAAAATAAGCCTGAATTGCGGAATCAGCTGATTGACAACAGGTTCTTTCTAACACACAAGTGGATATTCTGCTCTGTGCTCCTTCTGTTGCTCAGAGGCCGATCAACTTCAACCCCCCTCTGTACTTACAAACAAGACAGCAATGTAAAACAAAGACACATCTGTCCCGTCTTGAATGGGCTGGGTGGAAGGGGCTAACTATGTCTGAAATCAGGCAGAGAACACTCAGTTCTCCATATTTCGCCATCTTGGAAAATTTGGATTTCTTTCTTCTTTTTTTTTTAATTTTTTTATAAACACATATATAGAGTAAGGGTTAAAAGTTTTAGAACACCCAAAATTATGCAGTTTAACATCTCATTATATATAGACTCAATTTATAAACAAACTGTTGACTCAAACTAGCCACTTTTGGTAGCTATAACAACTAAACACACTTGTGGGATTCTTTCTAAAATGGAAATTCAAGTATTCTTCAGAGTTGCTTTGCTTTTTATAGAAATTATTTTAACTTTTTTTCTTTTTTTTTTTACTATTTTGAGCTATTCCTTGTACTTACAAAAAACAGAGAATTGTAGTGTTCTAAAACTTTTAACTGGTAGGGCCTTTATATAATTGTGCTGCCACTTTCAGTTTGTTGTCTGCCTTATGGTCTTTTACAGGACTTTAAAAACCATAGCCTATTTGGGGAAAAAAAAAGTCACTGGCGCACTCATAATGGGGCTCGCTAAAAGAACCGTGGAGCCAACTAATGAAAAGAGCTCTCTCACTATCGCATCTCATGAGATGTTTTACTAAAATACACTGTATGATCTGAAAATCCCAAGGCCAACTGCATCTGTGTATACATTGTGGGCTTTCAGCAGGCAGAAAACACAGGGACTTTCGCCTTGCTTGACACATCTGGATGAATAAAGTGGCGTGTGCCCTTTCAGAAACATGTGGGACAGCTCTCCCTCTCAGTGCTATGCCACTGGGAGAAGACGGCTCTCAAGCCACATTCCTGTTATTGTTATTCTAATTAGCTTGCAGAGGGGGAAAAAAAAAAAAGTGATGTGTGCATGCACACGTACACATTCGCACAGTGGAAAAGCTTATTTTCGGTGCGAGCGTGAGGCGAAGCGGGGGTAGAGTCAGCGCAGCCATGTGTGAGATAGAGGCCCTGATGTCTCCCAAGGAATCAGCCAAAGCATGAGGTGAAATGGCACAATAATCAAGAGGGCAGGCGGGAGGAAGCCCAGGGGAAGCTGTGCCTTCACACACAGTCGTCATGAGAATATCTTTAAAAGCACCTCTATATCCCCCTCATCCCCACGCTGCTGCCTTTATGTGACAGCTGTGCACATAAAAACAGACAGGGCCATAAACAAAAACAAGTAGTCTGGCCACTGCAATTCAACATTTATGAAGCAAGAAGGAAATTAAACCAATATAACACCTGACACAGCACAATACACACACAATTTAAATATAATGTCCATGTTTACCAGCACAATATTAGCGTCATAAAACATGTATTCAATACTGCCGTACAGTCTTGTACCACATGATGCTATGGCAAAAATGTTCCCATTTAATAGGTGAGTTTCAGGTTTCAGCAAGTTCTACTTATGAGTGGGTGAAGCTATCAAGAAATGTGAGTAAATATGAGAAGTATGTACTTTTAAATAACAAGCAGTGTTTCATTTCAGTAGGTAATTTAGGTTTCACGTCACTAAACACCTAACAGCATGTATGTACAAAATAAGACTGAGGCACAAGGTCCTTTTCTTACTAAATGGATATAGATCATGCCAACAAGCAGGCGGTGCTACCAGAGCCCCAAAGGAAAATAAGCACTAGGATGTGAAATTCCAGGCCATGGGAACCCAGACTGCTCTGAAAGTATTTTTAATCCCAGATGATTTCAAAGTAATCCAGAATCTTATTTCTTTTTCCTTCTTTGCTTGAAAACCAACTTGTTCAAACTCATTTAGTGTGACTGAGTTTAAGGTCCATTTAAGCAGCCTAAACAAACAAAAAAGTAAAGGTTTTGCTTAAAAAAAACGGCAATATTTTGTTGCATTTGTAATTTTCATTGTCGTCTTTAGTACCACATTCAGAAGCCTCTGGGTGCTTGTGTCCTTCATTGCATGATTACAAGCTTGGCCAGCACAATTTACAATAGTAGGGCTAAATGCCGCAGGGGCAGGGAGAAAAGCAGCAGAAAACCTCAGCATGCTATTTCTTGATAGGAGCGCTGGCCCCCCGACACCGCTGAGCCCTGGAGTGGCGCCAGGACAGTGATTTGAAGAATTCCTCTGGTTTTTGTGGCCCTGCAAGTGCCCCGTTACAGGAAACGTGACATGAGCCAGCAAGGGTAAAGATCAAAAAGAAGGAGTTGTGGTTTTTCTGATCAAGCTCTACAGTTGGCAGCTGTCAGTGGACACATGACCTATTGAACCTCCTGTAGCTTTTTAGAGGAGGCATGAACTATTGCAGAGGCTTATTTACCAGGTACAAACCCGTGGAATATCTACATCTGTTATGTCATAAGTCTTCAACCTTGACACAGATACTAGATGTCCTCTTGGTCTGTTATGTGCCAGACTGCCATGTTCATCGGCATCCTCCCTCTGCTAACAGCTTAATCTGGCCTCCCCCACCAACAGTGGTTGCAGTTATCTCATTAATACCCAATCGTCCAGCTTTGGGGACTATTGTTGGAGGGGGAAAGAGCCAAAGCTTGAATTCCACAAAGCAATTTGAAAATGTGCCAGCCAAGATATTATCAGCAAATCCTATTCACTGATTAAAGCAAATTTAACTGCACTCACGTATTATTGCTTCATATAAGCAGGTGAATCTGCTGTTCATTTTACAGATGCTTCATCACATGCTTGCTTAGATTATTTGTATTTTTAAACATGTTATGTATTTCCTGGATTAAAAAAACAAAACCTTGTGTGCCATTAATGGGTTTCAGATCTTTCATGTCTGCACAAAGATAACAGGCATGGAGACATGGGGGCTCTCCAGGGTTTGCCAACTCCCCTACCTCCTCCCCCTCCCAGAACAAAGCCTCCCCAGTAGTGAGCCTGACCCAGTAACCTGACTAGCAGCCGGGGGGTGTAGTGTACCCCGTCTCTGGGCTTTCAGGGCCCGTGTGAGCACACAGGGCTAGTATTTGTGTACAGAGCAAAGTCACTTTCGTCAACGCAATCGGCTCTTGTGAGGATTACAGCAGCTCCTTATAGATGGAGCCGATTGTGTGGTTAAAATGTAGTAGCCTACCAGGCTAGAGCTGGGGCGGCTGTAATATTGACCCGGTTAATCTGGCCGGACAGAGGCAGCTTTCTTTTCAGCTGCTTTAAAGGAATGCCCTCTTACTTTCTGTAGAAAGGGTTTGTGTAGGTTATGTACTTGGTGTGTAGATACGTTTAGCACAGGATAATTGGCACAAAGGAGTGTTACTGAGACAATTAATGAAGCCGTTCCCCCAGGCTGTGAGCTGAAGTGCATTAACAGCAGCCATATTTTCTTTGTGGATCACTGAAATAAAACAGTCCAAGATCATAAAATCCAGCACCTATGTGAACACTTGCATCATCCCTACTTCAAGAAAACCTCAAGTGGACTTCCTTTTGAATCATTGCGGGTATTTCTCAGATGCTAAAGTATCAGAAAGGATGCCCAGAGGAACTCCATTTGAAATCACATTGTATTAATTCATAGTTTTTGAGAGATTAGGGAGAGTATGCAAAACATCTTACCCCCTGGCTCCCTTTGAAGCATATCGCCGGCTGATTTGATAGCGATGTCTGAGGAAAGACAGAAAAAAAAAGAAACTTTATTCACAAATCATGTTCAATACCCAAATCCAATAAACAGATCACATAAGTCAAATATATTGCTACTGTTCAGGCATTAACGGGTTACTTCTCTAGATAAAAACAGATTAGTTTGAAGAGACAATGCTTGGTCAACTTTGATCAGTGAATGCCATAATCTCATCACAATTGCAATTCATCAGTAAGTGCATAGGTCAACGGTTTTGGGCTCTAATACGAAGAGGAGGGTTTGTAATTAATTGAGCTCTACAGAAAACTTTGCTCTTATGTTTATGCGTGGGTGTGCAACTGATTTAGTCTCTAAATTAATAACTAAATGAAGGCTAAAATAGTTCTCGGAGAAAAGACAAAGCACCTGAAATAAGTAACTCTTCTTCAGGATGGCATTTTTATGAGTCTTCTGTGCTGGAAAAGCTGTGCAGATACACACACACATATATATGTGTGTGTATATATGTATATATGTGCGTGTGTGTGTGTAGTTGCACAAAGAGAAGATAAAGTCCTCCCCAGTGAGGAACTGTTGTGATTTTCATTGTCAGCATTTAGAACTTCAAATTAAATAGAATACTAAATCTAAGTAATAGTAAACCCAAATCAGTGGGACAGATTTTATTTATTTATTTTTAAACCAAACAATTTTGAGAGTTCAACTTTGATTTTACTCTGGCACAATGGTTAAATTTCCATGTGCTCAAACAGATTTCCAGCTGGTCTCGTCAGCTCTGGATTTATCCGCGGTGTCTATCTGAATACCTCTCAGGGCATTTTGGTCAAAGCTCAGTGATGAATCCCCTCTTGATCAAGTAAGAGTTTTCAGACTGATTTACATTTGTGATTTTGTGTGGCAGCGCTGCCCTACCACAGTTTAGTCATTTTCACACATGAACACTGGGGTTGTTGTGCACAGTATGGTGCGGACCTTTTCCACAGCTGCTGTTCACACAAGCACTTCACAGCAGTTCATTTCAGCTGGAGATGCGCTACAGCTGGAAATGCCATGGAGGGGTAGGGGGGAACGTCTCACAACAACACACCAGCGGTGGGACATGGTGGGAAAATATATTGCAGAAACTGTCGTGTTTCCTAAATGCTCAGGGAGATTGTTTTCTTCCTCTCCCTCTCTCTCTCTTTTTTTTTTTTTTTTTTAAATAACAAGTCCAGAGTAAATTCTGCAATGTTCAAATTTTCATGTGATCACGACAAAGAGGTTGATGGCCTTATACGTCATATGTTATGGATAAGTTCTGAATCAAAAATAGGAATTTATCTTTAATCTCTTTCAGCTGGAGCATTGGAGCTACAATCCTTTTATTCTTCTACCAAAGCGAGAGCTGAGGCAGAGGTATGCAGTCGTTGTTGTTCATGCGTCTGTTACCCCAGCCAAAAACTGCGCAGCCAAAATTCATGTATCACGATGGAGAACTGGAGCATGGGCAAATGAAGAAGCCAGTACATGCTGCTCTGGATGAGGATTTTGGATTTTGGTTGAGGATGGGCTCACTGAGTGCATCTGTTTTTTTTTTTGTTTTTTTTAAGTAAGAATAAAAAAATTTAAAAAATAATAATGGATTTCCACAATTTACTTGCTGCATTAAAAGAATGTATCAGTTTGATGACCTCAAAATTGTTATTTAACCTTCAAATTGTTTATAAAGTATTAAAAAAAACTACTGAGCAAAGCACTTCATCCATTAACTTCCACTTATCTGAATTGTTCTAACTTAAAGCAGAACAAGGCAGAAAAGCAAAGCAGCGCAAAGTAACTTTTGAAATTATAGGCTCAGCATGGAGATTAGGATGTTCAGAAAAAAAATAAAATTATTACATTAGGCCAGCTGGGTCATTGTTTTAAAATACATGTAAACATCTCAATCCAACTGAAAACAAACTACATCAGACGTCTCACCCGCATAACGTGGAGGAAGTTTAGCTAATCTCTGCTTGTAAACATTCAAGTGGACTGACACAGGTCTACGTGCTGCAGGCATGCTCCACAGTTCCTGCCTCAGGCTTTTACCTGAAAGGACTGGAAGAAGCCAGTACAGAGCGATACCGAGGAGAACATAAAGAAGCAATAAATAATATTTCTAAAGAATTTCTTTCAATGTTCTGGTCATCACAGGGTATGGCGGGCTAAAAGGATCAATATATTTATACTAATGATCCTTTTAGCCCGCCATAACAGGGACACGGAAGAAAACAGGTGGGAGGTCCAGGTTTGAATCCTGGTTGCATCAGGAAGGACATCTGGCGTAAAACCTGTGCCACATCAATCATGAGGATCAGACTGCTCCAAAAAAAAAAATTCATGAACGTTCACTTGTTTTTAGATCATTTAATTTTGAATTGGAGAGATAAAGAATTAAGAACTTCTGAGTCTTTGAAGAAGAGATGAGAGCAGGCGCTACACCAGGGTCTGATTTTAGACCAACTGATGATGCAGCTGAATGAATGTGAATATGTTGGATTTGTCTTCATTCAGGTCACAAACAAATTAAAGTGGGAAGATGTTCCAACAAGTAAACAACAACATTTTTCCTTTTTATTTGGCTTGACTGTGCACAGTGTGCGTCATAGGTTACGTCACGCATCATGCAGAAAAAAAAAAAAAAGATTCGCACTTTTGTTTCTGGAATGCTTGTTTTAAGGGAATGCATTTGCAGAATTTTCCCCATTGCTTAGTCCAATATGTAAAAGTTAGTGGGGTAAAACTGAGGGCACATCTCTCGGTGAATATTGGAGAACTTCAGTATGCAAGCGCCTTTGGTTATTCTCGTTTTCTCTTCCATTAGTCTCTTCAGCTCATATGTATAGGACCTACATTGTTATTGGTATCTATTCTTGTGCGCTGTCCTTGGTGTAGCTTTGTAATTAACCACCAAATGCTAGGTGGTGCTCCAGGTTCTGCAGCTATGTTGCTTGCATTGCAGAGCTTGCTTTTGTTTGCTTCCTATAACCAACTCAGACGTAGCAACAGAAGACATAAAGCATATCTTATGTGAGTTGGAGCTGACGAATTTTGAGTATCAGTTATTTTTTTAAATGAAAACTATTTGTCTACCTGGCTTGAAAATGACAACAAAGAAATAGTAGTGGGTAATACGAAGAAGAAAGCATCAGTCAGGCAAATTGCAAGCATACAGCTACTGCTAGTCGAATAAATCGTACATGGGGGCGGGACTGTTTGAAAATACACAGCTCACTTGCAGCAGGAAGAAATTTGATTGGTTGTTTCTGGTATGACGAAGGTGAAAGAAAAGCCCATCCCATAACATTTGCATGTCTGTCAGCAGTGCTAATCAGGGTAACAGCTATTCACAGATCCTGACACTTCGGCTTGATTGTGTCATCATCACTAGACATAAAAAAACAATAGACGGATACAAGCCGCTATAGACCCACAACCATGTACGATTCAATGGGTGGCTCTTTCTGCATAGCAGCAAACCTGATTCGCTGATGTACGTGTTGGTGCGTTGCAAGTTGAACATTTCTCAGCTTTTGACGGACGGCTTGGACTCGCTGCAACACACACAACCCAGAATACATTTCAGCGTCGGACGAGGTTGAGTCTACGGAGACCGATCCAGATGTTGTACGTGCAAATGAGCTGTAAGGCGTAGCTTACTGCATAGTGTTCCCCGATTTGGCGTACATACACCATCGGTCCAATGTTGAAGTTAAACCCTCGCTTTAGTTGCCTCTACTATGGCGTCCACTGTAACGCTTGGTGCTAGTTTCATAGTTGTTGACATACAACATGGTGTCACAAAACAATAAACAGTTTTGCAAGAGATGACCAGTATGGACGACCAAAGATACTTTGGCTGGTTTTTGTTGACAAGCCAGGGAGATAAAGCCTGCCAGAGAGAGACCACACCTCCTAAAATTAATCAATATTCCTTCAAATAAAATTAAAGCTGATATTTTATCATGTGCTGCTTGAAATACAATCTTTATTGTCTGCACCTTGTCCTTAAACATCTCAATAATGTCTATATGGCTTTATGTTTAAAATGACTTCCTTTGATGTTTCACAAGCCCTTGTTTTTACAAGACAGATGGCAGAAACTCTGAAGCTGAAGTTCCTGAGGACAAAAAAAAAATTTCTTCCATCGCCACAGTGGGAGTCCAGCGAGCTCAACCGGTATTTTCTGGGGTGGTCTTTGACTTGGAAAACTTGAGTCGTCCTGCTGCCTGCCTGCTGTGGCCTGGAGGAAGCTGTCAGACCGTGTGAGCTCCGGAGTTCACCCCGCTTCACAGGCCAATGAGCTCCGGAGATGGGCGGGCTTCCAGGCGTGTAAAGGGCACAAAACAACAATACACGAGAGCCCAGCAACAACTTCCAGAGCCCTGCCACCGAAACCACTGTTTACTACACAGCTGAACCACCGAGCCCCGGTCCAAGTCCAGTTTTAGTCTGGCTCCGGACTGAGGCGCGCACGCAAATAGACGTATTTGTTTTGACAGCAGGAAATTAAAGAAAACCGGGGGAGAAAAAAAAGAAAAAAAGGACATGAGCAAAACGAGACTCATGAGCAGTCCTAACTGTCTTATCAATCATTGCTCTAAGGGGAAAAAAGAAGAAAAAAATAAATACATTTTGGATGAACTAAATAGTCTAATTTAATGGACCATAAAGACAACAAGGAACTTCTCGATTCACAGAAGTCCAACAATTTGCTTGATAGCTCCTTGATTAATCTATTACCGAGAGAAAGCAGATAGATGCTTTTTTAATAATAATAATAATAAAAAACAGCATTATTTGACGGCTTTATCTCAGCGTGTTTCTCCTCTAAAATACATGTCAGATGTACGCAAATAAAATCAGCGTTATAAAGCACAGGACGAAATCACAAGGCTGGTTAGTTCAGGGGGAGATTTTTGTAAACAAGAAGACATTAAAAAAAAAAGAAAAAAAAAACATTCCGAACTTCTCTTTTTCGACTCAAATCAATTTTTGCTTACTATACAAAGAGTAATAAACTGATAGCCTATGATTTATGAAAGCTCAAAATAACTGTTTTTTTAATCAAATTAAACCAAGCTCAGACTGCTGCTGTAACAGACCCCGAAGAAAACTACATTTAACAGCCACCAGCGCTTTTGTCGACGGCATTTGAACGCTCCACAGTCTGAAGTGTCTCAACTTTACTATTTTTACTCCTAGTTTGAAGCTGCTTTTTTCCCCACCCCAAAGTAATTCCTGGAGTTTGTGGACGATAAAGAAGAAGAAAAAAGAAAATACACATTGGAAGAAGAAAAGGGCACACAAGCTCGAAAGTTGAAGCGTTGTATTTTTCTTACCTTCACGTTTTGGTAGGCTTCAAGGGTCCGGATGGCGGTGTCAGTGAGTTTGACGTGATACAGAGTTTGATTGGGGTTGTTTTTGTTAATTTTGCCACAGGAGAGCCCATACCGATGCTCCTGTCTCAGCGCTGCCATTTCTACAACTGAAGCCCATTGGCGACATTCTGCCGGAGACGTCACGAAGGAAACGACGTGTGGGCGGGGTCAACGCACACGCACGAACGCACGTATGGCACGCAACAGACACACTGACCAGAAATATGAAGTAAATTGAAGATTTAGGATTGTTTATTTGACAATACAACCAGATACAAATACATAGTGTACTGAAATAGAGTTTCCCTAAGCCCTACCTGGTGCTTGCTCAAATGTATGCTAAAATAAAAAAAATAAAAAAAATACTATTTATATATATATATGTATAGACACACACACACACACACACATCTAAAATAAAAAATCTACACTACACACAAATAGGGATAAGGTAATGCAAAACATAGAACAGACTGAGGTAGTTATGTAGTTTTATAAAATATAAATTCTAAATATAAATGTATGAAATATAGATCCCACTGTTTTTACACTTTCCTCAGTTTCCAGTCTGTGTTTCATTGTTTTGTTTGTTTGTTTGTTTGTTTTGTCTTGTCTCTTCTCTTTCCGCAGGTCGAGAGGCAGACTTCGAGGGTCTTCTCTACT
>JBAMYA010000021.1:7956622-7980493 GCA_037176975.1 Arrhamphus sclerolepis | reverse complement strand
TGCACAATGTTCCAAAACACATTTGATTTATTTTCTGTTCATGTTTAAATTCAAATCTTATCTGAATGATTTAATGTCAAGTAAATATCACATTAAACTACAGCATAACGTTGATATTCCGGTCCCTTGCTTTAAGAAATTTACGCTAACTGGACCTCTTTAAATTTTAATTGAATACCCATGATCTACAGTGTTGAAGGTGGCTCAGAGGTGCAAGAGGATAAAATGCAATGGAGAGCCCAGCTTAGAAACCACCAGCAAATCATTAGTGACACTAACAAGGGAGGGCAATCTCAGTGCTGTGAGCAGAGTGAAATTCTGACTGAAACATTGGATCTGATCTGGGTAGCAACAGATTTGTCTACAGCTTAGAGAAAGGGGATGTTGGAAACGGGCCGATAGTTAGCCAGACTCTCAGGATCTAATGAGGGTTTCTTTCATCAGGAGTGCAGATGTCAAGGCAGGTGGAATATGGTCAGATTATATGATGTGTTAATGAGAGGGCTTAAAGATGTGACAATTGATTTAATCAAGGGGAGGGGTCCAGTCGATGGGTAGAGGATTTCATCTTGTGGATAAGATCCTCTACCTGCCTCCTTGACCTGACAAGTCAAATATAACTTGTCATAAGATGTCTCAAGGATGTATTTACCTCACTGTCCTGATATGTGATACCTTTAAAAGAGGGATAGCTGCTTTGTAACATGTCTGCATGAGTTTGCTGTGGTACCCACCAAGTGTCGTCTGAATGTCTCCTCTGAATTCGTTGAGGGTCAGTCGCAGAAGGAAGCTCGATTTTCCAGCTCCTGCATCTCCTGCTAAAACCAAGCGGTACATCGGTGCAGGTTCGTCGCTCACAGAAATGTCCTCCTCCAAAGGCTGCATTAATGGAAGAAGAAGAAAAAAAAAGAAACAATGAAACTAGTGTACGACCTTGAGTTTATATCTTTGGGCAAAATCTTATTTATTTCCACTTCATGCTAAAACACTTAAACATAGATTTTGTCATCCATAAAATCCATTGGCACCAACTGGAAATTGATGTTTACACTTTTCTTTTGGGTCAATTATCAGCGTGACTCTAGTAGGCTAAAAGAGCTAAGGGAAGTTGGGGAATGGAGCCCTCAGTACATACCAACTTTAATCCTCCCCAGGTTATGTGAAGAACTAACAGCTTGGGGAAAAACAAAAATAAAATCAACAAGTTGATACTGATGTCCCTTTCTTTCAAGAACACTAAAAGAAACATTCTTTGTTCTTGAAGTCAGAATCCCCTTTCACACCAAAATTAATTTCACTTGCTTGCTCTGCACAAAGATGGTTTGTTGCTTCACTAAGCAACGTTCATTCAACGCAGCCTCAACAGCCTGCCTCGCTCAAATTAGGTCAAAGTTCAACAAGAGTGACTGCTACACGGTGTGACGGCTACCCTGGCAACCAAGAGAAGCACTCACGGCACCCATCCAGGATGACGACGGAGCAGAGAGTAAACACTGAGAAGGTCATTGAGGAATCAGGGCTAAATATCAGTTTGAATTCCTCAACTGGTCCTTGGACCTGAGGGTTTCATGTACGCACATCCTCCCTTACCTTTGATCATGATCATTTGAAAATTTCAAAAAACCTACTTTTTACTCACAACAGAACATAAAACATCAAATGTTTAAAGTGAGACATTTTAATTCCAAATATTAGCTTATTCTGAATTTGAAGGCAAGATTATGTCTCAAAAAAAATATTTGCCGTTAAAGAGAAACTCCTGGAGGATCATCTTGCAACTATTTAGGTAAAGTTGCAACAAGCTGGTAAAAAGAACATCAACAAGACTTTCAGAAGTAAAGATGAGGTTCCAACAACCACAAGCATTCCCAGTTTCACTACCAGAAACCACTAAGATCACAGAAAGTCTACTTAGAGAAGGCAAAGAAGGTGGCATGTGTCAACGTAAGACACAAATCCTGCCATCTTCTCTGGGCCAAAGCTCATTTAAAATGAAAATGAACTCAGGCAATCAGGAAAACTAAGAATCAGAATTTTAAATTGTTTTTGGAACCACAGAGACATCCTCTGGAGTAAGAGGAGAAGGGACCATCCTCCTCATTATCAGTGTTCAGTTCAAAAGCTTGCAGCTCTGATGATATGTGGGTGCATTATAACAGTGTATATCTGTGGAACTGGCAGTTTGTACATCTGGAAAGGAAAGACCAATACTTAAAGTATACACACCATTTAGTGCAGCATATGCTCTCATTCATAAAATGTCTTTTAAAGGCAAGTAAATAAATTACTGAGTGTTTTACTTGGGTGGAAAATGCTGATAGCCGTCTTCGTAGCGAGGAGGCAATGGAGCTTGCCCTGCTCGGAGCCACCGACGCCACAGCCTCAGACTTCACCTCTGATATCTATAAATAAGCACGATACACATTTAAAGTCTTAAGAGAACAGTGTTCTGATTGACCCCAACCCCACTTTCAGAATCTGCTGTTTTCTCTGACCTCCATATCAGACGGAACATAAGAGTAGCTGTGATGCACTGTTTCCACTGAGTTGCTGTCGTCGCTGTCATAGTCGCTTCCTGAGGTCTCGGTCTCCATTGGCAGGGAGATCCCACTGTCCAGGTACTTATCAGCCCAAGTGGCGACATGGGAGACTCTGGAATTTTGCTCCAAGCTGTGCCAGCACGCATGCACACAGACACAGACTGTGACAATCAATCCGTGACAACCAACAGGCTAAAAGCAAAAGAACTTAATGTACCTGCCGTGATTGAATGTGCTCTGTCGTAAAGGTCTCATTCTTCGGGCTGGGATTTCATTTTGGGGAGACAGCTGTTTAGCAGATTAGAAACATCACCAAGGACAGTTTTACTTTACCCTTGAACTAGTGAAGCTGCCAACTTTCATCTGACAAGTATGAGGAAACGTGCCTTTAGCAAACAAGGAACTCACCCTCCTTTTAGCAGCAACCACTTCACTGGCTAAAGCTGAACGGAGCCCATCATTACTGTCATACAGCTTTTTATTCATTTCCCTGATAATAAATATAAGCACATATAAAACACAGTCAGTCAAACACATGCATACTTCTTTTGCATTCCCTTGCAGTTGATCTGTATGCTTAATCCAACTTGGAAGACAGTTTACAGATTGGCCTTTTTATTGTTAAATAAATAAAAAAGGCAGTTGATACAATAGTACAACTCCTGCAATCTTGATTCAAACATTGGACATAAACAACTCAAAGGCAGACTCACTGTAGGACCTGAATGTGACTGGAGTATGACTGGTACTCCATGACCATCCTCTTCAAATCGTCAGTTTCTCTGTCAAAACATATGCTCAAATTTTATCAGATGTTGGACAATAATATCTGCAAGTATGAAATAAGTTGATAGGTTTTACCTTTCATGCTGAACTTTCTGATCTGTATACATGTTCTTCAGCTTGTCCAGCTCGGAGTGTAGGATGGCGATGTTCGTTTGTGCCTGCAGCAGAGTGCTGCGGAGCTGCTCGTTCTCCTGCAATGAGAAGCAGTCACTGACAATTCTAAACAGCATAAGCATGATTTGTCTGACTTAAATGTCCACCAGGACTTACCTCTGTGAGACTGCTGATCTGTCTGTTCAGCCCAAGCATGTCTTCCTTTGATTGGCTTAGTTCAGAGTCCTCTTTATTCTTGATGATAAACAAGAGCAGAAGAATGATGAGATGACAGTGTAAGCAGGCAAAAACTAAGAACACAAATACCTCAATTTCCAGATCTGCAGCCGCATCTCATGTCAAGCTATATTAGAACAGCGGTTCAGACCCCAAGATGTAGACCTTTTATTTCTTCAGTTATTTCAGTAGTGGGCAGCATTCTTTTCTTCATAGGGCCATATTTTCACACATCAAACTATTTAAGATTTAATTAAAACATGGGTTCAAATACTGTACACCAGGTGATATGAATCATCAGTCTAACTTTATTGTCATCTACTGCCATCTACAGAACAAAAGCAGCAATTGCTTTTACTCTGTGGTTAGATTCAGAACTCCTTTTTTTTCCATTACTTATTCATGATGTGTGTGTTGGACATCTTTTAAACATTTTTAAAATGTGCAAATTAGCGTTTTCTTTTGTTTGTTTTGTTTTTTAACCTGTGGCATACTTGCCATTCATTGCAAGCGAACACAGGAGATCAGCATGTTTTATCTATATAGTAGGTGCTGCATGTTTGTTTACAGTAGATTTTTCTGTTGTCGAAAGGTATTTACAACACCTAAGCAGTTGCACTGTGGACTCAGGAAATCCACAAAAAGACATTTTTTTCCTCTGCAGAGTAACAATTATAGACTTGCTTTGTGTTCTTAAGAAATAGTGAAAGAAAAAAAAGAAGCTCAAGTCAATATAATTATGTTATTCTGTTGGGGTATGATAACTGTAGAAATGAGTGGAAATGTTTGTGACTGGAACAGCAAAGATCATAGCAGGTCTTTGACCCGCTTAATGTTGGTCATTAGACATTACATTAATGAGTTAAGCAACCATTTTTCTTGCATAAATAACACAAAACTTATATTATGCAGGAACCACCAAAAGCTTTCAAAACAGTTGCAAACATAGACATTATCTATAGTTGTACCATCCCATTCACCCCCGCGGATTCCAGAAATGGTGTCTGGAATGGTGTCTGGTGTTCCGAGTCATTAGGACTGGCATTGCTAGTGTTTTTATTCCCAATGAAGTTAAAAATAAATAAAAAAGCACAAGTAGTGTGTTAAAAAGCTTGGGAGCTACTGTAGAGGTAAAAAGTATAATCATCTCTACATCACATGCACTTAAGTAAATCTTTTTGCTATAAAGATAAACATAGTATTCAAATCAAAGTCATGATCAACTGATTTCGTTTTCGAATGGTCAATGCTTTATTGCAATTCCTTTCTACAGTGTGACATCTCATGTGTTTAGAGTAGTTTTTCTGTTCACACATACATTAATTTTGAACTGAATTGATACAAACACAAAACCCTTTAGATATATAGCTCCGTGTTCATGATTTTTCAACAATATTTACATTAAATAGAGGGAAAAATGTAGACATGAAGGGCAGACAAGGGTTGGGGTCAGGGTCAAAGTTTAATTTCTCTGCTGGATCTCTATATTATCATCTGAGTATTTAAAATGCATGATATAACGTTTGATAAGCATTTAAAACATTTTCTTTGACAGGCTGCCTATAACGTGAGAGGTTTGGGGGCTTTTTAATCTGCATTTTTTTTTCTCTCTCCCAGAAATTAAGCCCCCAGCTGCACACAGTGGAGAAGCTGGTCCCTCAGGCAGAATTTCTTTTCCCTCCTTTTCATTAGAAAACATGTTTTTCCACTGGGAACAGAGTAAGACTTGTGGCTTGTGAAAACCTACCTTTAACAGTCTGTCCACTGTGGCCTGCAGGTCTGCAAGCTCATTCTCATGCTTCCTCTGCATGGTTGCCATAATTCCTTCCATTTTCTTTTGCGCCTATAAACAAGAACCCAAAGCAGTTAGACGTTCAAACCAGCTCAGAGTTGGAGCTCGTATCTGATATTACAGAGGTTCTTTGTGAGGAGACGCATTGCCTGCTGCTGTGTGTTGCAGCACAAATATGTAGGTAGCTTGAACAAAATACAAACTTTTCACTCCAATACTAGGTAAAATGCACTATATAACACATGTACTTGCTTTTATGAAGGACAATTTATTTAAATTCTAATAAATATCAAAGAGAAAAAAATAAAAATAAAAAAAAATCAATGAATTCTGCCCCATTTTACCACTCACCTCATCTCTCACCCGCTCTTCTGTTCTAGCAAGTTGTTGCTGAATGTCCTCCTCCAGTTCTGCCAGGTGACTGTTATTCATCTCCTCGGCTCTGTTTTAACAAAAACGTTTCGTTAAATTTGTGCAAGCAGCCTTACACCGAAGCAGCCTCTCTCCAGCAACAGTCAATGTTTGCACCAACAAGAGCCGAGGGAAGGACAGACTTAAGCAGTTTTTACTGCCAAACAAAATTGTTATCAGCGACGCTTCTTCAATAGATCCGAAAAGAAAGGAGGTCCAAATATTTCAGCAGATAGTCAAACACAATAGACAAACCTTCAGTGGTATTAAATGTCTGGGCAGGGCAGCACATTTAAGTCTTCCTGCTTCCTTGAGCAAGGAATGTCACCCTTCTCATGCCGAGTTCTTAGTGAACCACAGACAGCTCTGACATGAAACAAAAACATGTCTCGCTCTATAGTCTCTTGCGTAGGCAGGACTCCAAACTGTGGACAAATGTTTTGTTGCATTTTGTTACAAAGAACTAAAATTTATAGCCATGAACACCAGTGCAACATACATACATGTTTTTTTTTAAATTACATTTTACTATACGTATACATCATTTGATTCAAACTATGTAAGACGACCTGCAGGAAAAAAAAAACAAAAAAACAGTGTGTACATGGATGTAAGCGTGTCTAAGAGAGAAATAATGAAGAAATAAAGGCAGGCTCCTGTCATCATGACAGCATGGGGTGGAGGGAAATTCTGGGAGGTGTGCCATCTCCATTCACTCTCACTTTGGGATTTAACCATCAATCCATTTGTCAAAAGACTTGCCATTCAGACTGTCCTGCGCCACTGCAGTTCCTTGTTCCTGAGACAAATGACTTACTGGTACATAGTTAATGAGGCTGTGATATTGCTTTTGATGAGGACAAAACTTTGCAGGGAAAACTGATGAGGTCACTCAACCAAAACTCGTGAAACACATTAAAGGTGAAGTAGGTGATAATGTCAAGATGCATTTCTCATTTTATTGGTTAAAATCATCTTTACATTACAATGGAAAAAAATAAAGAAAGAAATGTTCTAAGATTAATATGAAAACATTTGTCATTGTTGGAGTCTGGGCTCTGTCAGAAAAACCTAAACAATTTTAGTGCGACCTCTCTGTTAATCAAATTGATTTTCTGCTTGTTTCCTTGGTAGCAAAGTGCACTTGCCTCATGCATTCTCAGCCCATATGACCGATGCTATAGCCAAGCAGGCAGAGGCGGGGCTGCCATTAGTTTTCACCAGTAACACCAGCATGGTGCATTGGCACAACAAATAAGTTCAATGACCAAGAAGACACCAAAAACTTGAGTGGATCACAAAAATCAATACAGAAAAAAAAGAAGACTGGATGCTACAAGAAGTAAACTGAAAGTTGAATATTGTGGTGCATTCACTCAATGGCAACAAGGAACAGAAAAAGAAGCCATGAAGCAAAGAAAAAAAAATCCACCAGGTTTTTAGTAGTTAATGTGCAGCCCAGCATGCAGAACATTAAGGATATAAATAACAGACCTTAAAACCCACTTCATTCATCAATTTACAACTGCGTGGCTGCTAACCTTTTTTGTTTCCATGAGCTGAAAGTGATATTAGTATAGGATTATATGTTGTTTAAATTACGCACACTTTCTCACTTACTCACTGTCATGTGTAACGCAAGCTTAGAGTGATGTGTTCATGGTGCTGCCCCTGTTCTGTCGGCAGAAACCTCATCATACTGGGGCTCAAACACAAGACATCCAACACAAATAATTATTTCCTTTATAATCCTGCCAGTGTCTCTCATCATTATGGAGGAATTCTGGTCCACTCTAAAATATTGCTTCATTTCATTGACATTTACTGTCATCTGTTAATTCACACTACTCTCAAGGTTTCACCACAGAATTTCAGAAAATGTAATACTACATTTAATTTAAAAGTGCCTTTCAAGACACTCAAGGTCACTTTACAGAGGTAAAACAAATGCAAATGCCTGTTTCCGACATGTGTGCTGTAAATTTGCTAGTGTTTTGATTATTGTCCTACTGCATGTCCTAATTTATGCCTTCCTTTAGCTGTCAGACAGATACATAGCCTAACATTTGACTAGATTTTTTTTTTTATGCATGAGAGTTCATGTGCAACTCAATTACAGAAACATGGCAAGATCCTACAGCCACAAAACAGAAAATTGTCCAAATAACCCACATTTATTTATTCAAACAGAAAAAAAGGGATTTAAAATCTTTTTTTCAAGTGTGTGTTGGCCAAGACAAGCAGCAACTAAGAGCAATATTTGTTAATAAAGACAGACAATAGCAAAACCGTAGCAATATATCATAGAATTAAAAGAGAACTTTTTTTTTCCCAACTGACTATACGTGATGTGACTTAATGGAAACAATGGAGCTCATCATTTCAAAAGCTTTTGAAATCATTATTTTCATTCCACAACACAGCTGTTCTCAGCTCTTCTGAACTTACACAGTAAAGCTATTTTTTTCTTACCGCTTTAAACTGGTCTCCAGCTGTGCACATTCTAGTTTGTTGTCCAAGCTTTGACTGATCAGAGAGTTGACAACTTCCTCATACGCTTCCAGAAGAGTTATGTTTGCAAAGGAGTGAATGGCCTGGTAAAGATCAGCCAGCTGCTCCCTGAGGCTGTAAGGTGGAGAACAAATAGTTACTACCAGTGAGGACACAGAAGTATTTCCTGCTCTTGTCTTTTCAAAAAGGCAACTCGTCTCTTGCAGAAGTGAAAAGTGGATGACATTATTATTATTATCGTCTTCTTTTTACTGTTGAGGAAAAACAAAAACAAAAAAACAAAAAAAAAACAATATAAAAAGCCCTACTACAATATTGAATTTCCCTTCTGGGATAAATAAAGTATTTTTCATTTCATTTAAAGTGGTTTCAGAAAATCATATTGAGGAAGACAATATTGGACAAAATAGTCTTCCTTGAATATGAAGACCTGACAAATAATTTGATGGATAGAATGGTAAATATAACCTTAGGAGGCAGGCAGAACAGAGAAAAGTAGCTACTACCAACTCAGTCAAAATTTTCAAACAAAATGGACACATTCTGATGTAATATATGACCAATATTTCTACTTGTATTAATGAAAGTAGCCACTTTGCTCACCAGGCTAAAAACAAATAAGTCTAGTGCAACAGCTATTATAAATCCTACTTTCATATAGGCAATAAAGAAAGGAGTCAATTAAACTTAAAAAGTATTTTGAAAGATTGCAAGGTATATTTGCTGCTATTTACTACTTTCTATTTTCTTCAGTCCTTTTTATAGAAACACTACTCTCTAAACAGTTTACAGAGGACTTGTGATGCAAAACAGAGACACAAGGAAAGCAAATTTTTATTTTTTGTTTGTTCTCAAATTTACTATGATGTTTCACGAAAACCTTTAAATTGCTGTCTGTAAACTTGTATGCGCAGAACATTGTTTTGAGCCTAGAGACTGACTTTTTCAGAAGCACAGCTGTCACATTTTTGTGTCGGTGGGTGAATGGGCAGCAGCCTTGCATCCGGCCCTCTTTGTCTCTCCAGTTGATGTTCAGAATGCAAAGGAAGTGTCGTTGGAATAAGTTAAACTTAGCCTATTGCAAAGACGTAAAGAATAAAAAACAAAACACAAGTTTGCTTACTCTCCGTGCTTAGTTTAGATGCAACATTATCAATGACAGTGTGGCAAGCTGCTTTTCCACTTTGAAGCAATATTTTGAAATGTTGATAAAACTAAAGATGAAAATAAATTGGGCTTTTTCCTCTTCTGTGGTTCCAAGAGTAGCAGCAACATAAGTCCAGTACCTCTTTAAATCAGGTCAATTTCCATTTCTGAGCTATGATGTTGTATGCTTTAAAACCATGACATTAAGGAAAAGACAGGAGGCTTAGTTGGAGTTTAAGAGTTGATGTTCTCTTTGGCAGTGAGGAGTATGGATAAGAACAGAAGAAAGAGAAGCCAGACTGAGACGGTTTGGACATGTACAATGGTTTTGCTGCAAACACACTCATTCATTACAACAGTAACATTTTGTTTTCATGAATAAGAGCATCACTTTGTGACAAGTGAAGATAAACACAGATTAACAATAGTCACCAATTGAATATTCCAAATAAATAATTGCCATGGGCAAAATTAAGTCTGTTACTAAGTTGTTCATTTTGAATGTCTCAATTATTGATCAGTTTTGATTAATTTTAGATTAATTGCCCAGCCCTAGTGCAAGTTACTTATTTTAAATCAATACATGGGAGTTTCGAAAATCTATTCATTTACATTGGATGAATTTTCTATTTGTGCAATAATAAGTGTAGTGGACTCACTCCAACAGATGGACACACAGGATAACCAGAAGACTTTTATAAAATGTGTTTTTTGGAGTTGTCTTGATGGGGGGCCTTTAACAAGTCCGAGCCTATGGACCTGCTGGGTCATGATCCGTCCCTGGGCTCGACTAATAACGAGCATGGCTCAATATGCTTGAAAATAAATAAATAAATAAATCAACATTTAATTAACTGGACGTGTTTATTGTGTTTCACGATGGTTTCCCAGGTTAAAGTTTGGTGGTTTTTGTTTGTTTGTCTAATACCTGTGGGAGAAAGTGTACAATAGCATCTTAATTGACAGAGAGTGATGCATCAGTTAAGACAATATAGCAATTAGGTGCACACGAATATAAAACTACGACATTGTCAAGTTTTACTGACACTTTTGCCATACCGAGAGTTTTTAAACAACAGCTTTTTATACATACACTTCTATATGCACCCCTGTAATCTTTTAAACTTTTTAAAGTTTGAAATGCCAGCACCTGTTGCTATCTTAACGTCTCTACTGCGCTCCGACTGCAGCTAACTGCTAGACGGCAGAAATTTAAATCCTGTTTAACGTCAGAGGACTCCGGTTGTGACTTTACCTTTCAGAAAGGTTAAATCCCGCATCCACTCTGTCCACAAACTCTTCCCACGGGTTTTTTGATGCCCCGGAGCCGAAAGACGCCAGGTCCAGAGTCTCCGAAACCTCCCGGAACCTGGAGGAAAACCTGTTGTAGTCGATGTAACCGTCCTCGAAAACGTCGAACTTGTCGAACAGAGTTTTGATCTCGGTGTCGGGGACGTTCAGCTCCTGGCACACAACCGTGAAGTCTTCAAACTCAATCATGCCGGACTTGTTCACATCACAAGCAGAGAAAAGTCTCCGAAGACTGGGCCTGTCCATGTCCGTGCAAAACTAACGAGTCAGCTGCAGAGACAACGCTGGTTTCAACTGCTGCGTGTCAGCTCAGGTAAAAGATGTTCACAGGAGTGACTGATTGGTCCAGGATCAGTGTAGGCGGGCGTCAACGGAATCAATGGGGCCAGTGTGCCACTCAACTACAGTCTACCAGTTACTGTGGCAACTGGACTTAGTAATTGTCAGAGGCACTGGTAATTATTTGTTTTGTATGTCATGTGGTAGAGGAGCCGATACAGCAGCATGAGCTCAGGACAGTTACACGGGCTCATCCTGTTTGTCTTTAAGGTGTGTGGTGCATGCCAAGGTTTTATGATACACAAATATAGTCCTCCCAGGGCCACTGCTGGCAGAAACTATGTTCAACTTAACCATGAAGTCTGTTTGTGTGTGTGTGTGTCTGCCATGTCTTTACTGGTCTAGTAAAAGCAGCAGGAACGTTTTTGACTGTTTTTCCTTTTCATCTGTATACTGTGTTGGTATATTTCAGTTTGTTTTTTATGTTTGTATCTCCTCTTATTTTGCCTGGTTGCAAGGTAGGAAAACAAAAACAAACAAACAAACAAACAAAAAAGCTTCCACACATTCATTTACATACACCACACTGTGTGCTGAAATCATGATTTGTACAAATACAAATAAGTTATCCATTTGATCTTTATTAGAAAAATTAAAATAAAATGTTTTTTGTTTATGTACAATACAAAAAAGAAAAAAAAACTGTGCTGTATGATACAAAAAATACAATTCACAATATTTTTACATTGGCAGCTGAATTTACAAAAAAAAAAAAAAATGACTTGCTGTACAATACATGTTGACAAGAGTCTGAGCCACTTGTACTGTCACTAATAGAAGGCCTGGCTATAGTGGTTCATTAAGAGAGAGCAGACACCAATACTTTCACTGTGGCATTAATAGTTGCGGCTTCTATTTGGAAAAACCTGCATACATTTTACTAAAACACTACGCCGTATTTGTTGTAGCAAATTCAGAATAGTTCTGATGACAGCCACTAAAAGTCATCTCTTGTGTGTGTTCTTAATAATAGTCAAAGCATGAATCTTTCATACTGCATGAGGAGTTACAGCTGACCACTCCATGAAATTCATTTTTGCAGTGCAATTTACAAGAAATGTACCATAATACAAATGCTTTTATAGTTTTGTTGAAAGTGGTTATTTTATTTACTACAGCTTAAGAGTAACATTTCATCCCTGACTGAGGTTGAACCCATCTGATCAAACAATGAAAAAAAAGAAACATGTGAGCACATGTTGCACAACACTGACACTGCTAAATCACATGAATTCATTGTTTTTTACGTGTTTTCTGACGACGGCCAGTCTTGTCACACTTGACTCTGCAGCACTAATACCTGGTTAGTTAAGATCTCAAGAGGCACATCACATGATTATTATTTCAGAAGGCATTATTCGTTTCTGCCCAGGCAGATTTGTACTCGCATCATTAACCTGCATTGTACTAAGGCTTTCATTATCATGTGCAAATCCCAAGCTATCTGAGTCAAGTTGCACATCTTTTCTTTAAGCATGGATTTTTGTGAGGTCTTAATTTTGAGTCACAATACTAGAACTAAACTCAAGTAAGACTTATGAAATATAGTATGATTTGAAAGATGCTATGCCTGTTTATGCTGTCATGTGACCCGTACATTTGATAGTTTATGTGGTATATTATCCATTATTTTTGCACAAATAAGAAAACTACAAGGATATTTCATATATTTATTACTGGATGAGAGTGAAAGTTATTGCTTTGACGGTTGGCTTTAAGGCCGTTTAAGCAAACAGAGGCTGTTTTCTCCTTTTCATCAATAACACTCAACATTTAATATTTCCATCAAATGTGAGGCTATACTTAAATCAGATTATGGAAAATATAAACTTTCAGTATCAACTTCCTGTTGAGAGCAGTGCCAGATATTTAAAACACTGAATTATGACCTCTAAGTTTTATCATGCTGCAATAGCTCAACCGCCACAGATTTCCGTTACTGTCCTGAACTCTCGTTAATCTTGTTTTGTCATGCCAGCCTCTCGGAGTTTCAGGGTCCTCCTCCCTCAAACACTCCAAAAATGGCTGAATTCTCTTGCATACTCGCAGTTAGCATGGTGAGTGTGTGGATGCATTTTTGCAGTGCCACAGATTCTAAGGTAATTCACAGCGCCAATACCTTTTGTGCTTACTCAGTCTCAAGGTGAGGTTTTCTTTACGTTGGCCTCACTTCACATTATGTGCTTTGCATAGACTGGCTCTCTGGTGAAGAACAGCATGATAATACCTGGAATGAGCTTTTCTTCTTCTTCGCATTCAGTTCAAGAAAGACAAGGAAAATCAAGGTTCGCAGTCAGGCCTTCTCAGTAGAATATTTAACCCCAGCAACAGTTCAAATACTTTAAACATATAATTGTGTCATCATGTATATAGTGTTTTTTTTTCTTTTTTCGTGGTTGGGGTTGTGGGAGCTTCTGCAACATTTCTGTTCATGCTGCTCTTTGTTTGAGTTCCCCTTTTATTGATAGATAGAACCTAACTAGTGAATATCATCTTATCTTAATTATTTCTTTGCTTTTTCTATGTTGTATTTCACTTTACAATAATGAGCAAACTTGTGTGAACGCACACAAGCTAACCAGGAAACCGTGCCTTTATTTCTTTCTTCTTCTTTTTTTTTTTTTTTTTGACTTGTGTATGCTTTGCTACAGTACGGTCCATAGTGCATAGCCTCAGAATGAAAATAAAACATCAGACACCGTGTCGGTGTCAGAGGCAACATGTATGTGTAGCAAACTGCCTTTCAAAGCATTACCAGTGTATAAAATGGACGGACGGAGTGGCAATGCGAGGAAATTGAATCATTACGTCATGGTTGGGATGCCACCTCTACGTTCCCAATGACTTGTGTGTGAAAGCGTCAGAAGTCTGTCGACAAACTGGAGCTTCTTCATCCTCAGTGAGCGTGGGACACGTGAGAGGAAAATGTAGGATGAAATGCGCATTGAACCAAGGGATTGAACAAAAGAAAGAAAAGTGCAAAATCTGTGTGATGAAATGTTTTACCATGAGAGTGCTGCTTTCCCCTCTTGTAACGTTCACTCTAAACAAGTGCACTCTTTTCTTTGAGTTCACTCCATGGTAACATGGAGCCAGCCTCACACTATTGAGTCTTTGATTTCAGAGCCTAGTCTGACTCGTGGCCGCGGGCATGTGGGAGAGATCTCTACATGGCTCTCTCTTAAGTTCAGAGGCCTCTTCTCAGACTCAGAGAAGCTCTTGCTGTTGTCTGGTGATGAGCACTCGTGGGGCGGAGTGCTGCAGATGTAGTTGTCGTTAAGGGTCTGATACCCTTTATGATCTGAAGCTGATGTTGCGACGGTGTTGCCGTTGAGCGGCAGGTTCTCGGCTGTTTTAACAACGATTTTGGGCTTCTTCTGCTGCATGTTTGGGCACTCTCCCTCCTTGAGCATGGACTTCATATGGTCGCGATTCCTGTAAATCACAAAGAGGGAGAAGACCACCAGGGAAAATCCAAGGAGAGCACACACAATGATCAGCTCGTTCCAGTAGGTCTTGGTGTTGGTCTGCAGCAGGCGTGTCTCTCCTGGCAGGTTGATGGATTCGTCCTGGGAGATCTGGGGTGTATGGGAACGGCCGGGCGGGGTGGTGCTCTCCTGCTTGGCTTCGCCCCTCACGCAGTAGTTTGCCAGCAGCTGTCTGAAGCCTTCCTCTACGGACCAACACTCGTAGGTTTCCTGCCTGTCAGCTTGGGCCACCACCACCAGTCCCCCCTCTGGGCTTGGGTAATGGAAGTGACCAGCACTGTCACTGAACTCCCACTGACTTTCAGCCAAATTAGAGCGCGGCTTGCAAGGCAGCACTTTGAACGTGTTGGCTGGGATAATGATCACTTGGCACGATGATGTACCTGTAGAATGGCAAACCAGAGACAGATTAAGTCAGCGGCTAACCTGAGCACCAGATTTGACAAAACAAAAGGAGAGATTTAAAGAGAGCGGGTCTCTTACGTGTGGGTGGAGGTTTAGCAAACTGCGGGGTTGGTACAGTTTTCTTGCAAATAAATGATGTGTCTGCTTCATCTACATCCTGCATCCCAACACTGAAAGACATGCTTTTGATCATTAACGCTGCATTCTGAAAGGCAATTTCCTATCATCTAATCATCTTGGAATATAAAAGAAAGCTTCCTCTGTTACAACAAGGGTAAATTATAATAGAAGGGTTCATACTTGCTTGCAGGACCACTCCTTATATCTACACACTGCCTCCCGTTCCAGGCACAGTATGGATCCCTGGAGAGGATACACTCCCCACAGCTCTGATAATTAGTGCAGTTCGCTACTGGGACCTCAACCAGTTCAGAGAGAGAGGAAACATAAAGCTGACCCTGTGGAAGCGGGTGGGGGAATAAAGAGCAAGAGGCCCAAATACAGTTAATGGTTGAGAATTTTCATGTTTTCATTCCTACCTGATGTGTATATAAACAAACAGCAGTTTTCTTTCAAACATTTTAAACCCATGCCAGGATTCAAATCCAGCTAGACCGCAGCTGTATGTCGATCCCTCTGAGAGAAAAAGCTGCATGTAATTAGCTGACTGAACACTCCATCTGCTCATTAGGCTTCGGTTTTTGAGGCTTGTGGAATTTCTAAACTGCCAATAAATTAATTTACCAGTGCTTATTGGTTCATATGAGAAAGCGCCAGGATTTTAATCGCCCTGCATGTCTTTGAGCGCCTTACCTTTTCAGTGTCCAGCTCAATGTGCTGCACCGGTTGAGAATCCCTGAAGAGCACCATTTCTTCAATGATGTGCATCTTTGTTTTGATATTAATGGCTTTATGAACTCTGCCGTCGTCTATAAAAGACACAGTTCAACTTAGTGCCAAGTAACAACAGTGAATTGATGAGAAGGTTTGTATACGACTGTGAAGGTGGGTGGGAAGTGCTGTACCTGTACCAATGAAGAGCACGTGATACACTTTTTTGGCCGTCTGCACTCGATGCACAGCGATCTGCGTGTAGCGCACGTTACGCTTCAGCAGAAGAGGCTGGCTGCGGATCACACTGTCCATCAGGAAGTGATCTTTGACGAAATTCAGCACCTTGTCTGGCATGTGGAGTGAAGAGGAGATGCCCTGCTCTCTGGCAGCATTTGTGATGCACTGTGGAGACAATATAACAAATCATAACTTTTCTTTTTCTTTTCCTTCTTACATATGCACACACCTACTGGATAGAAACACAAACTGCAGCTTGACACCATTGCTTCATTTGATAGCTTTGCATATTTTTGTGATTACACTGTGATAAGCCTGCCGGGAAAGGAAAGCAACACTAGTTTGATAAAAATCATGTTTATGTATAGAAGAAGGGTGAAGCCAATGAGACATATCTGTCCAATGCTCACGTGGCAGCCAGAAAGAGAAATCTAACATACAGATAATAAATACGGAAGCCCTAAACAGCCATACAAGCATACATTTTATTTCCTCCGTTTTCCCATGATAACGACATAATCTTCCCATAATAACGTCATAACTCCGTCGTTTTTCTCGTGATAACGAGTTATTTATCTCAAGAAAACTAAGAAAAAAAGTCTCTGCACACTTAGATCCATGCAAACAAGTCTATTTTTCACCAGGCTTTCGGTCTATCGACCTTAATCAGGGCATTACAATGCCGTTGAGATCTCAAATTAATTATCTCGCTATCACAGGAAAACGGAGGAAAAAAATAACTAATTTATCACGAGAAAACAGCGGTGTTATGTCGTTATCACAGGAAAACGGGAGAAATAAAATGTATGCATGTATGGCTGTTTAGGGCTTCCGAAAAATGATCGTGTATGGAGTTTTATTTTTCTTTAATATGTAATCAAACAGAAAATCTTATCAAACCAAAACACTGTTTAAGATAACTACAATTAAATAACATTTTATTGATTGAAAAATTCATTTGTAGTTAAAATGTGAACCTAAAAGGTTTCTTTTGTTTGTTTTTGTTTTGTATTTTGCTAATCTGCTCTTGCTAATCCAAATGTTTTTTGTTTTTTTTTAATCCAGACGTGTCCCAACAGGCTAATCTTGACTAAAGAGATAGCTCAGCGACATCCACATCCACAGCATTTCAAGAATGAGTGCACAGCAAATTCACCAGAGTTAAGATCCTAGTGTTAGGAGATTGCAGAGTAAAGTGTTCAGGCTGTGGTGTCACTTGTGATGCAATTAACTCTGTATTGGTGTGAAAACAGAGTAATTACCAGCATTAAACAATAGACTTTATGGTGTTTAACACCAAGAGTGGTACTTTTTCAGCATCTGAAAGCTTGGTCAGGTACCACTACTTGCTTTTACAAGGTCAGTGTGTAGCTGTTGTATGTAAAGCTCTTAGTGTTGGAACGCTCACCGACTACACTGGGAGGTGGTAAAAAGAAGGGCATCCATCCAGCAATAAAACGTCTGCCAAATCAATAACGTGAATCATATTGAGCCACTGTGGCGACCCTTGACGGGAACAGCCGAAAGGAAAGTTTAATAGGTGCAGTGGTCAGTCTCAAATGAATGAAGGGTTAATTTACCACTTTCATCATGGTTCTCATATAAACCTTGGGTGAGTGTTCATCCCTGTGTGTCTAATAAGAGTTTGAATTTGGCGTCACAGATGTGGATGTAGCCGAGCCGTCACTTTAATCAGGACCGGCCAAGAGACACCCAACATTTTTCAGCTTCCTTCCTGCACATGAAATGTCATGTCTTGAATTTGCAAACAGCATGTTCAGATGCCCTAACGATACTTTTCCATTTGCAAAATAAATGAATAAAAATTAAATAAAAGCATGCCTAATTCAAAAATCATTACCTTAAACAAAGTAACTTAGTAACTTTTTAGCTTAATTTTCTGTCCCCTTGTAGGCACAAAGGTCATTTCGCTTTTATGAATCTGTACATGATTTACTGTTGTTGAGTTACTTGTTGCACAATTTTTTTTCTTTTGTTTTGAGTTTAGGCCCAATTCAATTTCTGTCACTAAGCCTATTGAATTTTAATCTGTGCCCCTGTACCATGACTGCTTGCAGTCCCAAAAAAATTGCCATTCTGCAAAAAAAAAGAAAAACAAAGAAAGAAAATGGCATTGTTGAGTTCCTGTGTCTAAGGTGTAGATTGTAGTGATGCTAGCAAGAGGTGGCTGTGACATGTGGATTTTAGGGTGCTTGTGTGTGGAGATTTTTTTTTTTTATTCTAAAAAATGGGCTGTGCCTCTTACAGCTTAAAGAAACAATAACACTGCCTTAGCCCATTTTGTGTATCAACTCAGTAATAGTGATGTTTCCCATTTGGATGATGGGCTACTTATCCAAATAAAAGTTTTCAGGACTGCACTTTTCGGTGTCCACTGCTCTGTTTATGTGTGGGAATGTGCCGTAAAGCAATAAGCAACTGATGCTAGAGATGACCAGGACAAGGTTTTGCTAATAGTCCCGAGTACATAGGGGAGATAGTGAGAAACAGATATTTTCACATGAAAAACCTTTGTATTGAGGTAAGAAGATAAAAAAACATAATTCACAGGATGACCAGCAGGGGGCAGCAAATGTGCACTCACCGCTCCGGGCCTAGGCTCTGGGACTGGATGGTTGTATGTGTACCACTGCTGCGTCTCTCTGTTGACTTCACGGTATCGCCCGTTGAACGCCTTTTCCACCTGATCCATAGTGAAGGAACACACTGCAGAACTTCCTGAGGCACCCTTGTACCTGAGAAAAACAGGTGTTTTAAGACAATGGAACGTTTAAAGCCTCAGTGCAACCTGTTTTTAACCTTACAGAGAACATGTTTTGTATCCATCTTCCTAATAAAAATTAGAATGATTCAAAATTCAATTATTATTATTATTATTATTATTTTTAAGATTCTGCTGAAGAATGCTACTGACAGTGGGATTTCTAGGCATTCACCACACTTCATGTTTTATTTAGCCTGGTAATGCAACACATTTCTTAATTTATGTTCTTATGTTCTTATGTTGTGGTTTAAATGTCTAATGAAGGCTTCCATAGTAGTTTACAATTTTGATTTATTTATTTATTTGTAGTTTAAAAATATTAAAAAAACTTGAACAAATGTGTAAAAGTCTACCCATATAATTCCCAAATTTACAATACAACATAATACATACATACATGTACATATACATATACATATATACATACATACATATATTCTCTCAATGAGAAACAATAAGTTAGTAGCAACATTTAATTTTACCTACATGTGCAAACTCTGCACAGCACAAGTTAAAGATTTCATGCACATGTTCAAGTGTTAAAGCAGGTGATCCCGGGCCTCACCACTGAGATGTGAAGACTCCATAAAACACGGTGTTCTCCCAGTCCTCGGGACTGGGCGTGAGCACAAACATGTCTTGTATTATGTTGAAGGGGAAACCATCATCAGGCAGTGAGCACAAGAGCTGAGCTTTCAAGAAAGTGGTCCACTTCTTCTGCAGCACCCTCTCCCCTCCAATGTCACCCTGCGACACAGATATGAGACATTTTTAGCCTTTTTTTTTAGCGCAAGGCCAGTAGGGGGTGCAATAATGCGAGGTAAACTCCTGCGGCGGCAGCAGACCAGTGCAGTTTGAAACAAGTGTGATTTCATGGGATCTGACAGGCTTGTGTGCAGCACAGCAGGAAAAGATTATATGCATCATATAGTGCTCTGACATAATATATCATGGTATATGGTTTATTAGGAAACATATTCATCATGTTTTATTGTCTTCATGACACAAGCAAAAATATAAAGAAAGTGCTGGTACAGCGGTGAAGCTGTTTGAATTGAGGGAACAAGAAAACATTGAACTCCTGTAACAAAAACCATAATGAGCCAAATCAAAGGTGCCTGCCACACAGATATACCCTGAGGCAGAACACTTTTAGGTCATGAACACAATAAACTCCATCATCACAACAACAGGGATCAAACACAGTCGAGGCTGAGAGGAGGGCAAGTGTTTTTAAGTGAATCAGAAAAAGGAGTGTTGCCCTGACAATGTTGCTGTGATTCAGAAACAAGCCTTCAAAGTGCTGCAAGTGGCACGGGACCTCCTTGACATGAGAACTAATTTAGCTGCACAGGATGTATCGCAGGATATCAGCACACACTTGAGGGCAACGACATCTTTAAGCCTCAGTGTGAAAAATGATTGTGATGTGTTTAAGACTGTTAAACAGATTATGCTCCACAGGGAGGCGGAGGAGAAATAAAGATGAAGAGCTAAGACAGGATGACCACACAGACTGTTTATCACAAATCCAAAGCGATGAAAGGCAGCTGTTGTGTTTAAGGACGTACTATAAAAAGATATGAGAAATACCAAGTGATCTGAACGTCAGAAAACCCTTTAGCGCAAAACCTCAGTTTAGTCCACTTTAATAAAACATTAATCAGAAGACATGGCAGCACTGGTATGGAAGGGAAATGACAAATGACCAATACTAAGCCTCCGCAGCAATTACTTATAGTAGTAAGCCAGGCAGATAATGAGCAACATACATATTCTCTTGTCCTTCTGCCTGAGCCTAGTTTTATAATTTAATGCCACTCTGAGCTTAAACTGACTGCTGAATAATTGAAGCAAATGCATCCCATTCATTAATCCCTTGTAAAAGCATTCCTTGTTCAAAAGGCTGCTCCGAAAGCCATGAACATAGCAGCCAGTAATGGCTTCTTTCTGGGGAAACCGAAGGGTCCTGCAAATCAGAACATGATTTGTTTTGTTTGTTGTTTGTTTCAGGCAAGAAATTGTTTATCCCTCCACAGTTGGCCTCGATGATGCAGGAATAAAGTACCAAACACCTGAATAAGAGGGACAGCAGCAGACGCAATGAATCAAAGTGGAGTTAGAGACACGGGGACAAAGACTGGACCTTAATTATTTATCTTAACCATCAAAAATGGTATTACTTACAGCAAATGGCACCCTTTCTCTTCTGAGTGTTTACCCCACTTTAAAGCTTTGTTATGTCTTACACTTTACAGTTAGATTATTCTTGTTTTGGAAATGACTCTCTCAAGAGATGGCACATTATTGCTAATTTCCTTTTGGGAAACGGGCACTTAATTTAACCATATGTGAGAAAAGCAGCCATCAGTGAGTTACATGAGTCAGTATTTGCATGACACTGTTGATTGGAATGCTCCTATTATAATGAATGTGTGGAAAAACCGAGCACGTAATTAATTAAATGAAGAAAATAACCCTCTGGGACAGGGGCTGATGGTGAAACAGCCCCACCCCCATTTTAAGCTTGGCACTGTATTGCACCACTTGAGCTTCTATTTCTTATTCTCTTTGCAAAGTCATAAACATTTTTTAATTTTTTTTTAGAGAAAAGCGCTTGATTTTTGAGATTCCATTAATGATGTTAGAACAACATGTAAATCCTACATATTCCACAAATACTCTGCGTGGTACACATTTTGTGACAGGAAAGCCCCAAACCTAAAGCAATTCAAGCCTTTCTATTTGCATACACAATCCAGGGCTGAAGACAAATACTTGGTTGATAAGAATTTCAAGGGAGGATTTGGAAACAAAGAATCAAACAAAAGGGACAGATGCAGGGGGAATGTTTTCCAGAAGGACTATGAGCTGTACAAGATGTGTTTGAACTGAATGCAGCTTTTACAAGCCTTCATGCATGCCTGTACAAGAGGATATGCTCGGCACAATTACATATGAAGTGTGCAAACATACGACACCCCCGCCCCAACCCGAGCCTTCTCTGGTTTGATAGATTCCTATAGTTACAGTAGGAGCAGATATCACTCAAGGGCATAAAAGCATCTAAAGATGGACTATCTGCCCTCTGGCATCACTCACCTTACACACACGAGCAATGCGTGACACAATGGTGTTGTCAAAGAAATCAAACTCCTTTCCTGCTTCACTGAAGAAGAAGTAAATCTTATCGTCATCGCCCACTAGGTTGCCCTTGGGCAGGCTCTCCTGTATGTAGGCAGAGCCGACAAAGGCCGGGTCTGTAAGGAAAGCAACAATATTGTCACAATGGGATCCAGGGACAGAAGTCCTTAGAGCTGCAATAGGGAAAGAAGGTAAACGCTTTCAATAATCATAATCCCTTATGGTGTTACGCTGTAGATTGGTCATGCATTTCTGTCACAGACATTTAGAGAGTGTCATTTATCCCGTGTAATACTTGACGTTAAATTATATATAGAATTTTGATTATATGAATGAAAAAACAAACAAACAACAAACAAACACAAACAACTGATATGCAGCCAAAGCAGTGTACCTTGCAGCCAGTTAAGAGAGTTTTCAGTTTTCAGAGCAGCTCCTTGGCTTAGACTCTTGTAAATGATGGGTTCATTTCCTTGGAAATTACTGACTGTGCCGGCATACAGCTCTCCATCTGCAACGCAGTGAAGAAGTACAGGCTCAAATTAAAGCCAACAAGATTTTGAGCTTGTAAATGAATGTTCACAAATGACTCCAGAGTTTGTAGTTCTAAATCAAGCTTTGTCACCCTGTGAAAGGATTCTGCCTGAGAATATGACATATTCTTCATAGGTTTTTGGAGTGACACTGCAGTTTAAGTGCCGTGAGTGCTCAAAGTTCCCACGCTACGTTTGACCCTGATGTTGGAAGTTTTGATTCTATATTTATACTTCAAGCTGACTGGACAGTGACATTAAATTCACAAATAAGACCGACCAGTCAGAGAGAAAATTGTTTTGTTTGCCTCAAATTCAGTCCTGAAATTAAGAGAGATATTTATTTTTTTTTTTAATTAGGTCAAGGCTAGAACTTAAATCAGAACAGTTATACCTTTTGATTTTACTGGACACAGATACAAACTGTTTAATTTCCTGTGTACATGTGAGGCTTTCACTTGCTTTACTTTTACACATTTGTCTAAGATTATACTTCATAGTACTATCTTACTTTTTGTACTGCCGTTAAAGGCATTAAAACCAACAACCTTGTGACTGGACAGTTTGATTTGTGATGGAGTTTTCAAATATAAATAATCTTCTGCATCATGGATGGTAAGGAAATGCAAAGTTATGCCGCAGTTTTGTCTGTCTCTCATCCACAAAGAATCACAGCTGGTGGGGAGACATACCAGCTATGATGGCGGTAGACTTGTACTCAGGGTTGAATGGGCAGCGGCTTCTTCCGTCCTCTGTAACAATCTCACCAGTATCACTCTTGACAAAGGAGAAGTCTGCAGTACTCTGAGGGAAACACATGAGACATAAGACATGCTGGTGAAAAGTGCATCTGTAAGCAGGGAGTGACTGCTGGGCATCAAGGCTCTGGGTGAAGTTGAAACACAGATCATCTGCATTTGTTATGGATTATTCTAAAAGGCCTTAAAAGATTTGCAGAAAAAAGGACTGAAAATCAGATTGATTCTCATGTAATCTGATTACATGCATTAAATATTTTGATCCATATCCCCCGAGCACAGAGGATAATAAAATAATGTACTTATATTATATCTAGCTGGGCAGAGTTTCAGACAGACTAAGTGAGTTGAGAGCCTGGAAGCAGAATACATCAGATTTTAGAAGCTCTTCCTGTAGAATTGAATAAACGAATCATATATACAGTCCAGAAGCAAAGTAATCAAGTTTTCTATGAGGAAAAAAAAAGAGAGATCACTTTTTTTTGGATTGACACAAAACATGCACAAGAGTTGCAATTGTT
>JBAMYA010000021.1:7928515-7946954 GCA_037176975.1 Arrhamphus sclerolepis | reverse complement strand
CCCCCCCCCCCCCCCCCCCCCCCCCCCCCCCCCCCCCCTCCCCCCCCCCCCCCCCCCCCCCCCCCCACACCAACAATATCAGCTATGCCTTTACAAACACAAGAATTCAGACTGTTTACTTCTGAATTTTACACCCACACACACTCTTTTCTCTTTTCTTCCCCCCTCAGATGGCCCTAATTTGTCCCAACCTGCTGTTGTCCACAATGTAGAGTGAATGTAGTCCACGTCCAGTGTGAATGAAGGAACTGCTTTATTCACCTGATCAAAACTGCACAAAACCATGGACAATTCTACAGTCTGTGTTGGTGTTTTTGTTTTACTTCTTCTGGAGTTCGTATTCATAAAGTCATTATACATAGACTCCAAACCCAATCCATCAAACTGATCTAAGGACAGCACTTAGAGAAGAGCAGGGGACGCAAATGATATGATCCAGGGAGACATTAATCGTAGAGAATATGTTTACCACTTGATAGCACTGAATTTACTGGACAGCTCCAAGTGACAACAACAGGTGATTTTGTACTTTTGCGTCTCATTCGTTGCTGCAATTTTTCATCAGTCTCCATAAACATATGAAAGAAAACAGAAAGGCAAAAAAGAAAAAAACATCAACCAGTAACTTACAAACATCTATTTCTCTTGGAGTCACTAGCGTTTACAAGTGGAAAACAGTAGTTATAGCAATTATGGCAATTCTGTTATAACGCAACGATTACATATGAGCAGGAATGACAGTTATCCTGTTATTTTCAACAGTTATTAGATTTCAAAGAGTAAATGTTTATCTTTTATTCTTCAAAACCAAAGCCAGTATTTAAGGCGAAATAGTAAGGAGTAAATGCAAATGTGGTCCATTACTTTTTCTCCACACAGGCAGTAGGATAACTTTGATAGCAGAGACAGAGGTTTGTTTCCAGTTTGTGGTTGTGTTTTGCTAACAAAAGGGCTTTAACTGAGACCACAGTCATTTACTCATTTCAGCCAAGTGCCATGAAAGCATGAAATTCAACAAAAAGCAACTGTGTTGTAGTTGCTACAGACAGATATTTCACTGCAGCAAGGCATATTTTCTTGTAAAACTATTTTTTTCCATGAATAATCTGCATTCCTTCCCTGACTACATGCAATAAGAGAAGCATTGCATTTCCTTTAATATGTAATTGCGCAATAAAAACATTTGCACTAGTTTTATGTGACGGTATTCATCCATGCATTGATTACCCACTTTAAAAAAAAGGCACAAACCTGCTCCATGTCACATACAGCCATCATTCTCTTTAATTTACTTCTAATTTTGCAACAGTTCAGCGTCTATGCAGTTATGCCATGCTCGCTTTACTAAGGTATTAGATTATAATAATAATGTATCTGGCTAGCACTGCCAGCACACTTAGAGGACCAAATTAATCAGCTGAAATAACTTCATGGGGTCTTCTTATGAGGTCAGCTGCTTGTAGATGCTTTCAATCAACCTGCAGAATCCGGAATGAACAAACGAGCGTAAAATATGGAAATACTGTCTCAAGGTAACAAACTCCCTGCATATCTCCTTATTGAAATAACGTACAGATAAATAACTCTGTCTCTGTAAAGCTACAAAGAGATGTTGGTCCACTTCGTATGTAGATGAATTATTTCAAGCAAACTGTTCAATAATTCACTCTGTCCCTGTATCGATCTTGGTCACATAATCAGATTAAACAAAGTGAAGTCCTCAATTTTATCATTCTTGTGCAGGGAGAAGCGGGACAAAAATATAAATTATGCCTCCACTCTTTCAGTTGGATGCTCTTTCATGTTGGGCGGAATATTTATTATTGTTTGTCACATGGATTTTAGCTGGAGTAATGTTTTCCATTACAGATGCTATTGCTGATAGTCAGTATCAGATTCTTTACCTCGACTTCGCTGGTCCTGGTGAGCATAGTTAACCTCCTGCAGAGAACAAACGTTGTGAACCAAGTTTTCTTTTAACATCCATCAGTCCATCTCTTATCTACACCTGCTTCTCCGTATTCAGCGTCTGCTGGATTCCATCCCAGCTGTCTTTGAGGTAAAAGCTGGGTTCACCCACCTGGACAGGTCACTCGTCTGCCACTGGGCACCGCTCATAGACAAATAACCACATACACTCACTCTCGTTCCTGTGGTCAATTTAGAGTTGTCAATTAGCCTAACGTTAATGTTTTTATGTCCTGGGGGAAAGCTGGAGTAGCTAGAGAACACCCATGGAAGGATGGGGAGAAGGCCACACAAGAATGGCCCAAACTTAGAAACCTTCAAGCTTTGAACTTTTTTTTTTTTTAAAGATCTATGGTTATTTGGTAACTCATGGAAAGAAAAAAAAATATTATGGAGTGGTTTAAAATATGTTTCAAATATTGTTAAATACGTGCAAATATCATTTGTGTATTGTAGTGTCTATCAGTCCCTTTCGAGTAAAATCATATTTTTCATATTTGTGGAACATCTGTGTACAGATTAAAGATACTGCATGTCAAGCAGAGTGTTAATAAGTGGATGACAGGATGTTTTAGTGAGCTGTGTTCTGGTTCAATGCACCTTAGCATTCATTGTACAGGTCTAGATAACCTTGAATAAATGCAGAACAAACTCATTAGAACAGTGTGTTGATTTGTTGGAAATCTTACAAGTGCACCCCAACCATGTACGGAGTTGTGGGTTAAGGTTTTAATTCTCAGTTTGGGCATAAAACTTGTTTAATCTGTTTACAACAAACAACAAAGAGTTTATTGATATTTGAAATAACAGAACGTGTTTTGCATGTTGTAGCTTTAGTTCATGCAGCACTCTGTATGTCTTGCAGGAATTTATCTTTATTTTTCCAACTAATGTTACAGCTTCATGGACATAATGAGATTTTTCATAATTAGGAGAAAACTCTGTTTGCAAATGGCTTCTAAAATGCAACTACTACCTCTATAAAGATTTAATCATTTCTGTATCATATTATAATACATAACTTGCTGTCTTCCATTAATAGAGATCCTGTCTGTGCTCTGATATACACACTGATAACAGATAATGTTCACAATGAAGAAGCTTGTGTATTCAGTTTAAAAGGTCAAATCTCTTTTGTCTTCTTTGATGAACAGTTTCAGGGTCCAAACATTTTATCTGTATTTTTCTATTCCTTTCTATCATTATTATTGAGGATGTTTTTTTTTTCTTTTACTATTTAATGTAATGAAAGTCTTCATTCTCACAAATCAAAAAAGCTTTACTCTTTAAGATTCATCAGTTCTTCAAGTTCATTTTGATGAATTCCATACTATTTTTCTTTTCTTTCCAGTATCTTGCTTGCCTTGGAGTTTATTTCCACTGAAATGTTCCCGTCTTTCAGAGCTCTCAGCGCTTTTTCTTTCCCTCCCTGCTTTATGCTCCTTTTGCTCGGTATCTTTTTCAGTCTCCCCTCCCTCTCTCTGTCCTTCTTTTTCTCCTTCCTTTTTTTTTTCTTTGGCTTCTTTTCATTCTGTTTTCTTTCATTGTTTTTCTTTTCTCTCGCCTAGGGACCCCATTTTTTTCTCTTCCTCTATTCAGGTTTTCTTTATTCTCTTTTCTGAATAGTTGTGGTACTTTAAGGGGAAGGGGAAGGCGAGGGTGAGGGGAGGGAGGTTAGTTTCAGTCAAAGCTGCAGAACAAAACTTCCTCCCACACCACATGCAGTGTCTCTTGGAATGAGTTTGTCACTGACTTGAAGACACACTCCCTCTCCTATATACATCACCATGGATGACACTCTTGCAGCAATTTGGTATCAGGCCAGCAGACATGAACATGCTCCATGCAGGCTGTTGTTCTCTTAAATATCTGTCGGTATGCCAAGAGCCTCTCTGTCCACAGTCTCTGTCTGTGGCTGGTGTGTGTAGTTTCACATGGTGACACATGATGTGGTGCTACGTTTAAACCGACCGCAGCTGTGTGAGAATACGATTAACTCCTGAGTGAGGTGCGTAGAAGGAGGAATGTGTGCTTCACAGGAACATCTTCATCACTGCAGAGAAATGACAGGCTACCTTGCAGGAGGCAGCCCCAGTGTTGAGGAGCACGGCTTCGGTCTCAGTGGGACCCCATTCGCAAAAGCGCAAGTCCACTAGTAAAGTTAAAAATAAGAAAATCGCACATGCTTGTTTCTAAATGTACTGATGTAGCATGGCTGTGGATGTGAAAATGCTTTCTGAAAAAAAAAAAAAAAAAAATCATTACTGTACACCTGAAAGACAATCAGCAATATCCAGTTTATCTCTGGATATCATGACAGAAATCATTTCTGTCTTTATGGCAGTGAAAAGCTACATCCTCCTGCACCTAAGGTTTTCATCTCACAGACGCAGACACACACACACACACACATACACATACACATTCAGCCCAAGACAATTTAATGCATGACTCAATGGCATTGAAAACGGGTTGGATAAATTGGAGATGATTAAAAATGCAGAATTGACAGGGAAACCGATAAAACTTTCCCTCTATAAGTAAGAACCAAAACCGGCATGATGGAATGGCAGGCTTGAAGGGGAGAGAAAGGTGAAAGACAGATGAAAGTGAAGAGAGATAAAAGCTGGAGTGAGGAGGGTGTGGGATAAAGCAGGAGGAAGGGAGGCAGAGATGAAAGCAAAATGAGAAAGATAAGAACAGAGTGAGAGAGACAGAGAGGGAAACGAAGGAAGAGATAGATAGTGTACAGAGCAGAGAGAGAGGTAACCATGGAAACAAGAGGAAGGTACAAAAGAAGAGATAGACAAAGGGTTTGATTTAAAAGAATGAAACTTGGACGAAAGAAAAGTAATTCCGACTGAAATTTGTTACAGGGAGGTGGAGGAATAATACAAAGGAGTGACAGCCATGGAGGGACAGTGGCTGCGTCCCTACTGTCTGCTGCAGCCAGTTTGAATGTGGTCGCCTCTGAGAAGCATATATGGCACTCCAGAGACCTCTAGTGTTAATAGGCTTCTGTGGTTCATTGTGGGCCTCACCTTGAATAAATCTGGGGCCATTTCACTATGTAGGACACTTACAAGACAGTCAAAATCACAGGTTTCCTTTAAGCCCGTCACCCACAGACTTCAGCTCAGACACATAGAATATGGGGAGAGTTTTAAATGTATTTTATAGGTATACTTTTTCATGAGTCACGTATTAGGAAGAGACTTCAGAATGACTAAAATAGGATAAAGTACCTTGGAAAGAATCCTCTCCCACCTTGCCGCAATGAAAAACTGCATTCCTGATAAGAAGATATGAGTTCTCCATGGTCCTACATTGTGTTTGCAGACTTATTGAATGAACTTGAGGTGCATGTTGAATTCTGTACTGTTGGCTATCCTTTCCCAATGAATAAATGCAATGCGCCCATATATTAGGATTCATATTTGTATATCTATATAGAGTTACAGACAGACACAGGGTTTTTTTATTCTGTGGTTTTTGAGTCTCTTGTGGCTATCCCTCCTTCTCCCTTCCCCCTCTCTGTTTTTCTCTCTTCTCTGTCTTTCTCTTTCGTCCTCTGTCTCTGTTTCCCCCCCTTCCCTCCCTCCCCCCTCTTTCTCTTGATCTCTCTCTCTCCTCCTCTCTCTCCTGCTCTCATGCCCCCCCTCTTTTTCTCTTTCTCTATTTCCTTCCACAGCTCTCTGTCTCACTCCCGCGCCCCCCTCTCTGTTCCTTTTATATCCTCCTTGCTGAATGCTCTTCTCCTCTCCTCCCTCAACTCTGTCTTTTCTCCTTTATATTCAGTCTTTTTTTTTCAAGCTCTCCCCACACTCCTTTCTCCAATGTTGTCTCCAAGCAGAGCTATTTCATTGCTAATATTCTGTCTTTCCATTTAGTATCCCCGCTCTAAAACGGGGAGAGTAATCTTTTATTTAGGGTTTTTTTTCTTTCTTTTCTTTTCTTTTCATTTCTTTTTTAGGCAGTCTGCATCCTGTCTCAGTTTGAGTAAGAATGATTTGTTGGGTGAGAAAATTGCTTAAATTTTGGAGTACATAAAGGTGGAGAAAAAACAAACATGGAAAACATCAATATTGAATCAGAAATGTGCAATATGCTGCTGGAAGTTGCAAGTGATTTACCTACAGCCTGATTATGCATACTTCACATTAAAAGTTGCTCTCCCTCTCAGGAGTGAGTGAGAGAGGTGATACTGGTGAATACTCTTGTATGTTTGTCCAGTGTCTTCTCGCTGACAGTAATGGAAGAAGCTGGAGGCGTACGACAAGCAGGGTGTGGCTGCTTTTATACAGTTTTGTTATATTCCATCTGCATCGCTTAGATGCAAGCTGTGTGATTATCTGTTCTGTGCTTATGAAAAAAGCCTGGTGTGCTGTTTTGTCTGTTTGTGTGAGCGTGTGTGTGTGTTTATGCACGCGGGCACGTATGTGAAAGCCTAATTACACCAGCTAATCATGCTTGAGACTTACTATTATATCAGCATGCCATGCAGGGGTGAGAGTGATCCGGCACTGGAAATAACAGAAGGTGTGTGGGCTTGCTGCGTTAGACGCAAGTCTGAGAGGATGTCCGTCAAAAAAAAAACAAAAAAAACAAAAAAAACAGTCTGACGTCAGTTCAACAGCTCAAAGTTCAAACTGAGCAAACTGATCCCTGTGTGTCTCAAAAGAAAATCCTCACCTGAACAGAGAAGCGATTACATGCCTGCACGCAAACCTGCACAGCTTCCAGGTTGCCTGACAGTGAAAGGATGTTGAATTATAGCCATCACCCAGCACAGCGTCTCTCACACACCGCCAGAGCAAACTCAGGCTGTATGCAGCCTGTCACTTGGCTGGATGAAGAAACAACACTGACAATGTGAGCTTATGGAGTTGGTTGTAAATACAGACAGGCTAACTTAAAGCTCTAACACACACACATAAACACACACAGGACAGGAGTTGTCATCAATGACTCTTCTGCAGTTGCATGATTCATTGAGTTTTTCTCAGTGGGGAAAACAGACAGCCGAACAGCTGATATCTGAAACTATTGCACCCCACCGCCACCTTTTCTCCTTCCCTCTCTGCTGCTTTCCATCTCCTTCACTTGTTCTCTTTTTTCTCATTGGAAACAATACTTTCTAACTTTGACCTACATCACAGAGAGGATGTGACACTGGGCTGCATGGCTGTACTATAGAAAAGCAGCGCTAAACTAGGCCCAGTTTGGAAATGGGCAAGCACTTGCTGGTAGGAAAAACAACAACCACACAGACACTAATGTAAGAAGTGCGTTGTCTCAGAGCTGTGGAGAACTGAGAGCATATTGGTGTTTGTGTTGTGTATGAGTACGTGTGCTTGTCCCTGATCTCAAACATCAGACAAAAGCACAAACACACATGTGAAATCCCAGCTGAGTGTTAGTACATTCGAACCGGGCAATGGCTTACTTCCCTCACCCCCCCTCTGTCTCATGAGCAAAAGTTAACCTGAAGAAATCTACAAAGTGATTGAAATTTTACGCTTATTATCCCTGTAGTCTTTTCCACTATTAGTTTCCCGGAGCCCAACTCATGCAAATATCCCCCACGTAAATGGACGAGCGAGCAGGTTTGCTGCTATGAACATTCAGGCCTGGAAAGGAACCAGAACATTTCTTCCCCAAACTTTTGTTGTCTGTGTCTTTTTCATTTTCCCCATAGGCTAGTTCTGTGTTGTTTTATGTACGTGTCCCTTGTTGTTTCTTCCATGTGGTTTCTTTGTCTTTCAGCCTCTTATCTCTTTGTTTCTTCCCTTGCTCTCCCTCTATTTTCTCTCCCATTCTCTCCCTCGACTTCCTGCTATCTCTCCCCCTCACTCACACCCTCACTCAATCTCCTTCTCTTTCCTCTCCCCCTCCTTCCATCACGCTCACTCTCATTCCCTATCTCTCCCTCCTCCCCCTCCACTCCCCTTTCTCTCTATCTTTCTCATTCTCGCAGCACTCCCAGCTGCTGATGATTGATCAAGGTTTTCAAGGTTTGCCCTTTCCTGTTATTTAGTAGGAAATGTTTATGCACAGTCCTCAGTCTCACAGTCACAATTGGCATGTGTTCGTACTGTGTTTTGCCGTGACTGCCTGCACCTACCTACTCACACATATCTGAGATGCACTTTTTTTTTCTCCACTCGTTTCCAGTGTGTTTACCAGTAAAGGTGAGGATGAGGGAAGCTCCAGGATAATATATAATAGCAATGTAATTATGAGAATCATCTTTAACACACAACCTGTACTTCGCCCGCAGGTACTCCACCACACTGTTCCCCCACACAGACTGAAAGAAATCTGGAAGTTCAATAGTTAATGTCTTCCCTTGCTATTTTTCCTTTTCCTCACTCTCTCCGTCTCTCTATCTCCTTTCCTCTCTCCGTTCCCTTTGCTCTCACCCCCCACCTCCACCCCACCCTCCACCACCTCCTCTCCTACTTCATTCTGCACCCCCCCCCTTTTCTCTTTTCTCTTGCTGATGGACTCTTCTTTTTTTTATTTTCACACTCCACCATCCCCCCTTTTTTTCTTCTCTTTTCTGTCTCTTCTTCTTTCTTCAGGACCCCCTCCCACTACACACACACACACATACACACATATACACACACACACCCCACTCTTCTCTTTCACCGCATTTTCTTTCAACTCTCCCTCTATCTTTCTTCCCATCCCCACCCCCTCCCCACCCCTCCCTTTCTTTTTCTTCTCTCTTTTATTCTTTCTCTTTATTTTGCCACATCCTTTCTTAAACCCCCGCCGCACTCCTCCTCCTCATCCTCCTCCAGTTCTCCTTTCCCTTCTTCCTCCTTTTTTTTCTTTGCTGCATTCTCTTCTTCCCTCCCCCCACCCCTCTCTTTCCTATTTTGCTTTTTCTTTCTGTCTCTTTCTCTCTCACACCCCCCCTTGCTTCTTCCTCCACTCAGCTTCACTCCCCCCTCTGCTCCTTTCTTTCTTCCTTATTCTTTCTCCCCCACGTCTGTCTCCCTCCCTCCTAACTGCTTTTCTCTTCTTTCTTTCTCCTTCTCTTTTTCTTTTGTCACTCTTTTTTTTTCTTTTCAGAATTTCTCAGACAGCGTACTTCAGGCTGTCTCAAAAGTTAATTACTTTAAATCTTAAAATAATGGCAGCAAACTACTCACTCTCTTTGGAAAGTTAACATTTTTGCATTTCTCAGACATCATGCATCCGACAGCGCTGACACTGACAGACAGAACTCCACCTGTAGTCCCCGTGAGTGTTTGTGTCTCCGACATGCATGCAAACACACACAGATGCAGACATATTACATCATATATGTACACACAGATACATATGTGGATACAGTATGTGCTCGTGTGCAAGTTCACATGTATTCACAGTTGCTCAGAGAGGAACTACTGATTAGATTTCATATTTGTTCGTGCAATTGAGCACATGCTCCTAAAAGAAAAGAGAAAGAAAGGAGAAAAAAAAGGGGAAATGCAAAGTATGAAGTGTGATCAAAAAAAGATAGAGCCTGTGTGCCTTAAAGAGAAATGTGTGTTGAAGGGTCATGCTGAATTGTATGTAGTGAGAAAGGGAGATAAGATGCATGTGTGTGTATGTGTGTGTTTGTTTGTAAGAGAAAAGAAGAGAGAAAGAGAAGTGAGATGGGAAGGAGAGGGTGGGAGGAAGAGAAAGAAATGGGGTGATGCTTTATGTGTGTTTGAGTGTGTCTGTGTGTGTGTGTGTGTGTGTGTGTCAGTTCTGATAACAGCAACAGTAGGAGGAGGATGAGCCGTGGGACCGCCCCACTCTCCCACAGATATAAAAAGGAGGTGGATTTTTTTACTCCACTCATTTCTCCTGAAGGATGAGATCCCTGAAACACCTCAAACATCACTCCAGGAACAATGTGGTGAGTTTGGGACCTAGAGAGAGAGGACGCTGTTTGGGGTTTGTTGGGGGGTGGGGGGTGACGCTGGTGATAACTTGTTGTGTAGTAGTTTCAGGAGGTGTTTACACTTTTGTCTGAATGCGGAGAATTATTTCGTACATTCATGTTCGTGCTGCAGTAGAAACATCTTTTATAAGAAAAAAGCAAACAAAAAAGAATAGTTGTGATTCTTTCTCTGTTGCACATTTTCTTCTTCTGCCTTAATTGTTTGTCCTTAGGTGTTTTTCACTTGGAACTTTTAATGTGAAAGTACACACTTGCAATTATTACCCTGCCTTCTCTTTCTACTTGTCATTTGTCTTTTTCTCTTTCATTTTGTCAGCCTTTCATTTTGCTGTGCTTTTTCTTCTCTCTACAGCTCCCCTCCCTCCTTCCCTTCTTTCTCTCTTACTCACTCCGTCTTTCTGTCTCTATCCAGCCCTCCCTCCTCCCCCCCACCACACACACACACACACACCCCTCTCCTTTTTCCTTTCTCTCTTCCCTCCTCTCACATGCTCGCTCAATCTCTCGTTCCCCTTCCCTCCCTCCCTCCCCTCTTTCTTTATCTTTCAGCCCCTCCATCTCATTTCTCTCTCTGTCTCCCTCCCTCCACTCCTCCCCCGCCCACGGCTCTTTTCTCCTTCTCTTCATACCTCCCTTTCTTTTCTTTCACTCACTCTCTCTCTCACTCTCTCTCACACACACACGTACGCTTTCAAACACACACCCAGTCTCTTTCCTTTTCTTTCTCACAAACACACAGTCTGTCTCTGTCTGACTACTTTAAAAGCAGTAATTATAAATGACGTGGTTATCAGGGCATCCAGGTCTACTTCCCCCTCTCTCTCTCTCTTTCACACACAAACACCTTTATTTCTTTTCTCAACCTCCTCTTCCTTTCTCTCTCTCTCTCTTCCTTTCACTATCTTTTCTTTTTACTCAGTATTGTCTCAGAGAAGGAAGCAGCTCTTTCTTATGTGAAGGCTAACGTGCTGCCTGAAAAGAAACCAGGGGGGTCAGAGCTTCTCACTATATATGTTCCTACCAGTTGGATGCATGCTGAGAAATAACCTGAAACCAGTGGCAAGCAGCGCTTACTTCTCTTTTACCACAGAGGGACAGTTTGGTTTGTATTGCAATGTCTTCCCCAAGTAGTTTTTGCTGTTCCGCTTTTACAAGCAGCAGACTAAACATGTGCATGTGGATCTGAAACACTTCTGAGCCACGCCGTTATGTCAGTGGAGTCTTGTGCATTGGTCTAGAATACAGAATGAGCTCAAAGCTCAACTCAACGTCCGTTTTGGATACGAAACTGCCTGCCGGCATTTATCATCTTGTTAAGGAAGCCTGATGTTGCAGGTGTTATTATTATTACGAACTGGAGACTTTACTCCAGTGATGGGCTGACTCTGGTCAGCCAAGCTGTCCCAGGACCCCACAGGAAGTGCTGAGGACAGTCCACGGAAGTCAGCTTCCTGGCCTGACCTGTATCCCTTGCTGTGTTCTTTATTATTGTAAAGCCTGTCAAGGAAGGAAGTGGGGTGCTAACACAGATCTGCCTTATCTCCTCAATCTAATGTTCTGTGGATTCAGAGTGAAGACACAAGGCGTAGCCTTAGTGAACTTTTTCACAGAGTAGCCCTGACAAACATGAATGATTACTTTAGTTTCTGTCAGTCCCTAACACCAAATTTAAAAATCTGTGGTAGGTTGAATGAGGAAATGTTGCGTAAGGTTGAAACAGAGAAGCATAGTTTTGTATTTCCTGTAGTTTACCTCAGACTTAACATTGCATATGTTTTGTCTTTTTGTCTGATTTTTCAGGAGGAAGAGAGTAGTCACTTGGTGCGTACCTACCCAAAGATGACTGAAGGCCAAGTGGACGTGGGCACACAGACAGAGCCTGTGGTAGTGCTGTCTCTAGCTCAGGCTGCCGTTCTCGGCCTCATCTCCCAGAATGAAATATTTGGGGCCACCATTGCCCCAAATGGCTTTTACACAGGGGAGCCCAGGGAGTGCCCCCCTCCTCCACCCGAGTCAGTGGAGTATGAGTTTGCTGACCAGCTGATAGGGGCCAATGGAGACTACTTGGCTGACCCTGCTAGTGAGTCTGAGCCCCAGCCCCACTGCAGTGAGAGAAGACGGCCTGGGCCCCATGGGAGGACCAAGAGGCCGAGGAGCGATGAAGAATCTGAGGCTCACCCACACAAAGAACCTGCACCACAGGCTCAGGTTAAAGGTGAAAGACTTGAAACTGATGGCCCTCCTTCTTGCATTCACTCAGACGGCAGGCACAGTCCTGACAAGTCAGAGGATCCGGTCGCTCAGCAGAGCCCTCTGAAAGAAGAACACGCCTGCAGGAACTGCTCCTCATGTGTGAGAGATGCATCCAGGCCGCAAACAGACGGACCTCCAGAACAAGAGCAAGAAGACACCTCTGGTGGGGGAAAAGAGAGGAAGGAAGAAGAGCAGGTGGCAGAAGGAGAAGAAGAAACAGAGGCACTAAACCTTAAGATAAGTGGAGAAACTGGAAGTCCTCTGGAGAACCGCTTCTATGAATCCAGTGAGGTGGCCTATGAGTCCGCTGACATTGCGATGCCAGGAGAGTATGAAGAGAGCGGCCAGGCCATGCTGTGGTCAGACCCCGAAGGCCTCGCCAGACGAATGCAGATCGACCGACTTGACATCAACGTGCAGATCGACGAGTCTTATTGCGTAGATGTGGGGGAGGGTCTGAAACGCTGGAAGTGCCGCATGTGTGAGAAGTCGTACACATCGAAATATAATCTCGTCACTCACATCCTCGGCCACAGTGGAATTAAGCCCCATGAATGTCTCCACTGTGGGAAGCTTTTCAAGCAGCCGAGCCACCTTCAGACTCACCTGCTCACCCATCAGGGAACTCGACCTCACAAGTGTACTGTTTGTGAAAAGGCCTTCACGCAGACCAGCCACCTGAAGAGGCACATGCTGCAGCACACAGACGTTAAGCCCTACAGCTGCCGCTTCTGTGGCCGTGGCTTTGCCTACCCCAGTGAGCTGAGGACCCACGAGAACAAACATGAGAACGGTCAATGCCACGTCTGCACCCAGTGTGGCCTCGAGTTTCCGACCTACGCCCACCTGAAGCGTCACCTAAGTAGCCATCAGGGCCCAACGACGTTCCAGTGCACAGAGTGCCACAAGTCGTTCGCCTACCGCAGCCAGCTGCAGAACCACTTGATGAAGCACCAGAACGTGCGGCCTTACATTTGTCCAGAGTGTGGCATGGAGTTTGTCCAGATCCACCACCTCCGACAGCATGCCCTCACTCACAAGGTACTGAAGCCCGGTGATTCAGAGTAGATCGGCCTTGTGCACTTTCACCACATGACTAAACCTTCTCTTTTGCAAAAACAATCTCATTGTCAACACACAAACATACGGGGAAAAAAGAAGAAATGTTTTAGCTTTTTTTTTTTTTTTAACTCAGTCTGCTGCATGAATCCTTATGGAAACTGGGGTAAAAGCCACGCTTACATCCCCGTCTTTTCTACAAAACCAGTTCCTTTGCAAACATAGCCTTCAAAAGAACTGAGTTTTTGTGTGACTCAAACCCCACCCAGTTGCATGTATTTATGTTTGCATGTGGTTGACAAAAGCGTCTGAGTCTAATGAATCACTGTAATCCTTTTTATTTTAAAACTCGTACATTCAAAAGGAAAACTGCTTCTACTCACACGTGCTTTATTTAATATTAAAATAAAGGGATTTGGGGCTGCTGCTTAGCCTAGTGGTTACAGCAGGCCCATTTACAGAGGCTCAGTCCTCATGCAACGGCTGCGGGTTTGACTCCCGCCCCGTGACCCTTTGCTGCATGTCTCCCCCATTCTCTCTGCACCACATTCCTGTCTCTCCTGACTGTCAATAAAGGCCACTAGTGGCAAAAAATAAAATAAAGGGATAAATACTGTAGCTTTTTTTTTTTTATTATTTACATTGACTATTTTCTTTATCTGCCAAGCTAAATCAAAAGCAAATGCTCAAACACATGCACATGTTGAAGCTCCTTGTGACTCTCAATTTATTTTGCTCTCAAGCATATATTTAACCAAATTAATTAAAACGTCCCAACCGCCTTCTGTTTTCCCAGGGTATGAAAGAATTCAAGTGTGACGTCTGTGCCAGAGAGTTCACACTATCTGCCAACCTGAAGAGACACATGTTGATCCACGCCAGCGTGAGACCCTTCCAGTGTCACGTCTGCTTCAAGACCTTCGTCCAGAAGCAGACCCTGAAAACACACATGATTGTCCACCTTCCAGTCAAGCCTTTCAAATGCAAGGTGGGTACACTAAAGGGACGGGTTACACTCAATGTTGGGACTTCCCGCTGTGAAAGAGGCACACTAACTGCTGGGCTCCTTTGTCTCAGGTGTGTGGGAAATCGTTCAACAGAATGTACAATCTCCTCGGTCACATGCATCTCCACGCTGGCAGCAAGCCTTTCAAGTGTCCTTACTGCACCAGCAAGTTCAACTTGAAGGGCAACCTCAGCCGACACATGAAGGTGAAACACGGCATCATGGACGCCACGATAGATGGACATGGTGAGCAACCTCCTCTCTTGTTCTAATTAGACTCTATGTTGGAAGGGATTCATTTTGAAATTGTTGATGGGGTTATGAATTGCAAGTATTCAAGCGGGACCGCTCCGAGGGCTTCGTGTCACATCATCACTCAGACTGAACCTGATGCACTTTGACTCAGCATGTATTAACTGATCTGGTGGCCAAGCACTTTGATGTTTCTGTCAGTTTCTCCCTGTGTGTTTAGTAAATATAGCAGTTCCTGGATTAGACACGTTTGTCTGTCAGTCAAGACCGATATCAAGGAAGGGCAATAGTGCGGCCATAAAAGTCTTTAGGAGCAGCTGTGTGCATATGATTAAGGGCAGCCTAAGATCATATGTGTTTTTTTGTTGTTTTTTTTTGGCAGAACCTCCCCAAGAGACAGAAGGGCAGGAGGACTATGAAGAGGAGAGCTTTGAATTCAGCGAGCGAGAAAACCGGGCTAATAACAACAACACACCGGATGTGGCTAAATTATCTCAAATGGAGTATTACAGCACCTATGGAAAAAGTGCAGGGCGCTTCAGCACTCCATGAATTATTAAAATGAGTCCAAATTGAGTAGAAGTCTGGACTAATGAAAACAGGATTGTTTATTTTATGCTTTTTATGCTGTTAAAGGCATAGCGCTTGGATTCTTCCTAGATGACATGAGGAGGCCAAGCAAACCGCACATTATTATGCACTGGAATCACTCATAACAAAATAAAAAATAAAAATAAAAAAAAGTATACTTTTTATGTAAGTCATATTTTCATCTAAAACATTGCAAGCAAAGATTATATGGGGAAAAAGGTTAGTCTAAAATAGAAGTATTTAGCTAAAAAAACAAACAAAAAAAACCTATAAATTTGTACAAGCCGTCAAGTCGCTTAAAAAGATCATCTGAGCCGGATTATAAAAGCACATTTCCAGTAACAAGCGTAACTGCATCTGTTACACTGCACTTACTCATCCAGACAATCCCGTTTTCTCTCAGTCTGCTAAACCAATGTGAGGGATGAGGGAGAGGAACAAGTGTTCTTTTGCTTGCCAAAGCTCATCAATAGAATAAAAGATTCACTTTGATTTATACTGTGATAAATTAAGGTCCACAAAATGACTTAAACTCTGGTTTGCAAACTGTGCTTTCTTGTATATTCTTGTACAGAGCGTATCAGTCCTTCTGTACGTCGGCTGGTACTATGACCAGTGCTTTGCACTGAGGACCACTGTGTCTACTTTTTACATTTCCGCATTAACAAGCGTCACTGTATTGATCTCTAGTCCATGAATGTAACAGTTTCGGTAGAATGTTTTCAGGCGGTGATGAAAATAAATCTTAAAATGGTGGGATCCCATTACCAAAGAACTGGATCAAATGTTGCAGCTACGGGTGCTGCCAGTCTCTTTTTGCTCGCTGTTGTGTCGAGTTAGGGACACTGGATTTACTGGGGTCCAAATGCAGACCTCATGAAATCACATTCAGGTTCTCCTCCGAACTACTTTTTTTTAATTTTTTTATATATTTCTTTTAAAATCTCATCAAAAGATTAGCACAGAGAGAACACTGAGAGCATCTCTCCCAACAAACCTCACAATTTCATCTCATCCAAATTTCCACAAGGTAACCCTGTAGTGTTCACTAAAGAAAAGAAAGGAAAAAAAATGCAAACCCCGCATTCATACTGCAGTTTTTTTTTGTTTTTTTTGAATAAATAAATTTCAACTAGAATTCCCAAAAAAAATCGGACAGAGATATTAAGTGCCCCGGTGTGTCTGCGAAAGCATGCCATCCATCACGCCGTACGCTGGCCTCAAGTGATGAACGACAACCTCCCAATGCGTGACAGGACTGTGGACCTTGTGGAAAATGATTTGGAAATGCTCACTATATCCAGTTTTCTGACTGCTTGGCTTTTCAAACTTGTAACCTACAAAGGTATCCATTTGAAATGATATTAAGCATTGAAAATGAAAAAAAAAGTGCTAACTTTTGTGCGTTTTTGAGCTTCTGTGTTTCTGTCACTATCTCAGTGATGATACAAAGGGAGAGATGTTCGTCTTAAATGGCTTTCTGTATTAGACTTTAGTGTGGAGATAATATGAATAGAATTGTATGTATAATGTTGTGTACCAGACAAGGCTGTAAAATAAATTTATTTACCTTTAAAGTTGACGCTTATCATTTTTCTTTAAAGAAAACAAACAAAACAAAAAACAACTCTTCAAAATGCCAACAATGGGTCAAACGAGATTTATTGGCAAGTATGTGTGACAGGCTTTAGTCCTGCGATTACAGAGAATTGAATACAGTACACGTTACAAAAATAAAACCTTGCACATAACGGAGCAGGTAGTTAAGGAGTCATCAGGTGGAGGACGACAGCCACTGAATATCTTAGGAGAACTCAACATAATCCTACAGACAGCATTGCATTTCTTTCAGGTGAACTGCGAGTGGATTTCATTGACCTTTTAAGTTAAAAATGAGGTACAAAAACATCAGAGACATTGCCATCCCTGTGCCAACTATGTCCTTTCAAGTCCTTCACTTGCCGAGGGCTTTATCCAGATTTGTTTTGATGGCATCGAGGAAGTCTGTGGTATTCACGTAATGCTCGTTCAGCTTCACACTGCAAAAGTGAAAGAAAACGCAAATGAGACAATGCATCACCTGGTGAGACCAAGTGAGATTTATTTATTCCTCTTGCCCGCTAATAAAAGCAACGACATCAATCACATTAGTTGCCATAAGAATACTCAAGAACAAATGGACAAGTTTTGAATTAGTACGTAATGTTATGAAGACTGTTGTTTACTTTGCAGAACGGCGCTGCATGAGCAGGTATACAAACTAAATGTTTAAATAGAAATTAAAAAAAAAATGTTTTCAATATTACATGTAAGAATCCTTCGTCTCTCGTCAACATAAAACTACTACTTTCCTGTTGTAGCTCTAAACTCAGACATCCAAACATCAGTGCATGTTGATACTGCAAATTTAACTGCAATTTTCCAGCTTTTATCAAAAGCCAGCAGTTTAGTATAGTTGAATAATGCACTTCCCCATGTCAACATTTAATCGAGATAGTCTACTATTGAAAATTTGAGGTGAAGAAGTATGACCCTGGATGCACCGAAACCCCCATTAACCTTTTTTTCAGGGTGCCATTAAAGGGTTAGTCCCAAAACATAAAGATTTTACAGAGATTAAATTGAAACATTCTTCAAATTAGGACAGACCCTAATGAGGTATTGCATAGTTAATTAATTTTTTTTTCCATAAAATAACTATCCAATGGTAAAGAAAAATAGAATGTTGTCATTTTGCACAGTTTAAGATATCTTTAAATTGTCATTTTGAATTTAAAAAAAAACAAAAAAAACCCCAGCAGGGGTACGTTTCAGTAACTGGGTTATGCAGAAACCGAGTATGTTGAACTGGAACTCAGGGAAACTGAGTTTTCTATTTCAGAAAGAGAGATTACTTAAAACCCAGAGCCAGAGGGTTCAGTTGAGCTGGTTTCAGAAAAATGTGGCAACTCCTACTTGGAGTCTGTTACCATAGCAACTGACTCTGTGAACTAAACCTGGTCAGGAGTAGTTTTACTTTCTCTCCTCCACTTCATGAAGCTGGAACGAGTTCAGTTTCATCCAACAACTAATCGTATAAGAATCATGATGGAGACGTCTGAATGACGACATGTTGCATTGGTTCAGGAAAGTATGTAGATGATATAGTTTAACAGTTTAATGCGGTCAAACCAAACTTGTTGCTCATGACACCCTGACAATGTTAAGAGTGACAGCTCTATATTTTTAAATCAGTTATTCTACATGATCTTATACTTTCTTGCATCACAAATATCATTCACATCATGTCCATACTTGACACAAATCATTCTGCATTAATTTTATTAGCTATAATTTATTTGCAAATAATATTCTTAATAACAATG
>JBAMYA010000021.1:7914520-7928415 GCA_037176975.1 Arrhamphus sclerolepis | reverse complement strand
TTATTCACATACTGTATTCTATTCATTAGAAAGTAAATGAACCAGAACTGAAAGAAAAGTGGCCTGACTTATACCCCCCCCCACACACACATTTTCCCCTACTTTTTCCATTTGTCACAAAGTCAAATAATAAAAATTATTTCAAGGTTGATATATATTATAACTTTATCAGTATCCTGCTCCCACTTCTCTAAGTCAAGAAATGCCTCTTTAGGATTCAGCAGTGTAACTTGATATATTGATCATCCATATTCCCATGTAGGCTCCTTGAAAGATTTTTCCATTCCTCCGAAATGTTTTCTCCAACCAAGCCTGTTACATTTCAGTTATCTGTCTGAAAAAAGTATTATACGATACTTCTCAAAAGACTAATTTCTCCTTCATCAACTGTTTCCTTCAGTCATCTTACCGTACAAAGGCACGTGACCACAATAAAATCCCTAATTCACCAAAGAAGAGATCTCTTCCGTTTACTGGAGTTGCCATGGTGACTCAGTATCAGAGCTCCGCTGATGACGGCTTTTATTGTTGTAACTCAGAGTCAACATACTCAGAGTTAACTGAACCGACTCTGAACAAGTTTCTTGACTCAGAGTTTGCTAAAGCTCCTTTCTGAAACAGACCCCAGCAGCCCAGAACAGATAAACAAAAACAGAAGAGCAGCCTTTGGGTTTCTAGTGGAACACTATGATTTTATAAGCATTTTTTTTTCCCCACCCTGTTCTACATGGAGAAAAATAAATAAGTGAATTAGGCACCCAGATCAAACATGGGAAGGACCACGTGAACACGTCTAACATTTGAATCCTCAAACCTTTTCTAAACGGCGCACCAGGATCCTCTGAGCAGCTTTTCTATCCAACAGTGACGCCTTCAAAAGCACATCTCTTATCTCCTCAACACAAATCTCAGCACAGTGTGTAGAATTTAATGAAAAGAACATCTCGACATCTTTTATCCATAAGACTTAGACAATGCTTTGGGTGTGTGTCGTTGCCAGAGGTACAAGAACCATATCACTGCAAGAGAAATACATTAGGAGGTCCAAAGAGAAAGTTTAGCTGTGTCATATAGTTCCCTCAACTAAGGGTGTATTCACATCAGGACGATCTTTTAGTTCACTTACTTTGGCCCAGACCATTGTGTGTTATTGCAAGTGGACCAGAATTTGTAACCAAAACCATGTGTGCTGAAGGTCGTTCACCCACTGGTAAGAAACGTGGGGGGCGTGGTAAAGCAGGAACGATAGCATCGTGCACCTTAATGTAATGGCAACGTTTTTTAAACTTTCATGCGTGCATTGTGTAGGAGACTTCTGGAATCCTCTCTCCTTCTTTCGTTTTTCTGAACATGCTGTATACCTCAGCATTGTGGTTTATTTTCTTCCAGCAGTTGTGCTATACGAACATCTTCCCAGATATCCGAGAGGCAGCGCGTCTCCTCAGAACTCCAACTTTACTCGCGCCTCATTTCTAGCATTTGGCTACACGTCTGTGTGCTGTGTAGAGGAGCTATCAGAACATCATTTTGCATAATGCGCGACAATGACGGGAGCCTGTCAAAGCCAAAAAGGTCTGTTTTTAGCAACAGAGTCGGACCGAGGTTGGTTTGCTTTCACATCTGAAACGAACCGTATCAGAGTTTGTTTGGAACCGCTCCAAGACCACCTCTACAGCTGAATGTCGGTTCACTTGTTTGGTCCGCACAGTCCTAACGCTCGTATTCACACCTGCCCAAAACAACCACAACCAGGGGAGGAAACAAATTTCAGTTCCTTTTAAGCTAACTACGCAAGGCAGGTATGAATACCCCCTAAATGTCTTTTGCTTGAAGAATGGATATAAATCATCCAAACACTGTTAACTTTGATCACAATTTTTTTTACAAACTTTTAACAGGTTGTAAATAAATACTGACTATAAGGGTGTCTGACATCATGCCATTTTTTACCCTCTTATTTTTGTTTTCCTTTATGTTAAATTCAAGAAAGACAAAGAAAAAAAAAGCCTGCCTAAAATAAATATCATCTTTTTCCCACTTCTTTCGCAAATTAAATCATCTTTTATAAGTTATATGGGTTGTCCAGACTATTGTTCTTTTTAAACTGGCACCATATATGTTTAACCTACTTCTCATAATAGACTACTTTGTGATTTCTATTAAACACAATGAGCTTTTCATTACTTGTCTTTAGTCCTCTCTGGGGACTTAGGGTGGCTATACACTAGATGACTTGTAGACCCAATTTTCACTGTGTTCTCCCCACCCCCAGAAAAGATAAACGAAAGGCCTGGGGGTGTGGCTTACAGCAAGGGATCATTTGTCCAAATAATCATCTGTGATGTCACAATATTTAACTGCTCCCAAATGAGTTGAAGCTTCTCTGATCCCAAACTGTAAATATCAACCACTTTGATGTTTACAATTCAGTGGAATACCAGCAATAGCCAATGAGAACGAGCAGACTGTGTGGTATCCCAAACTGGATGTTCCCACACACACACACACACACACACACACACACCTACAGCTACAAAACATTGCCACAAATGGAAAATAATTCAATCTGACCAAAATTGAAAACAGCAAAATATGAACAGCTTGTAGAATCAAATGAGTGCCTTTATTACAAGCCCTGCAAGACATTTCTGGATTTATTTTGAAGACATGTTTGATCATGGGGGTTTCTTGCATGTTTTGAGGAATTACTAAATTGCGTTATAAACTATTACTCATTTTCCAAATCCAAACATCAATTGAAGGTATCCTCATGTCTGCTGTGACCCATGTTTTTACAGATCGGTGAAGATAACAAAATAGTCTATAGTGTTTAATCAGCTTGAGCTGTCTTCACACCTCCAAAGGCTTGGCTGAAATGTTTTCATGCAATCACATAGTACAAACAGAAACTATGGTGTTTGCCATTTGATGCCATTCCTTTATCCCCATTTATAATAATGAGACACCATTGTTTTTTCACACTGTAATCATTTTAGGTCATTGTTGAATTAAAGATATGAAGCGATAAAACTATCACCAACAGGACAGAAGCTGTAAATGGTACCAGTTACACGTTAGGAGACACCTATACATCACTTATGCAAGACAAGGTCCCATCTATCTATCTGGTATTACAGCTCTCTCAGTTCAAAACTCAGTATATACTGCAATCTTGGTAAAACACCAACAATTTACATGTGCTTACAATTTATTGCTGACACTAAAATTAACTTACTTGGACAAGCCGTGGATGCAGCCTGCAAGGTCCTTGGTCATAGTGCCGCTCTCAACAGTCTCCACACACACCCTCTCCAGAGTCTGGGAGAACCTGCAAATACACACACAAAATTGAGATAATTTTAAATTACCTTATTTTCCATATTACTGACAATCAGTCCAGGACTACTACTACGACAACTACATATCTCACTTTATAAGGTCAGGGTTGCCATCAAGTTTTCCTCGATGTTCAAGTCCTCTAGTCCAGGCAAAAATGCTGGCAATGGGGTTGGTGCTGGTTGGCCTTCCCTGAAAGCAGAGATGAGAACAATGCTGACATTTGAGCACTAACAATTACCGTCTTTAATTTAAAGTGCAGAACGAACTTTTTCCACTCTTTTTTTGGGCATGTGTAATACTATATTTTCACCACATGATGGCAGTATAATTCAATAGATAAAATGATGAAGGAAGACGCTGTAGCGTCACATATTTTCTATTTTGTCCCCTAGATGAAATGTTTTTCAATACAAAGCTGTGAGGGTGCCAAAGACTGATAATTACTAACCTTCTGGTGCTCGCGATAGTGCCTGGTCACAGTGCCATGGGCTGCCTCAGCCTCAATTGTCTTGCCATCGGGACAGACAAGAACTGAGGTCATCAGTCCCAGGGAGCCAAAGCCTAAAATGGGAAACAAAATCCTCCTTTAGTGCAACAAAGTTCAGCACTGAAACTGGCATGTGCTCTTATGTATCTAGGGCATGAATACTTAGAAATGCAAGAAAAGAAAAGGCAGAAATATCTCACCCTGTGCAAGAATATCAGACTGAACGTCTCCGTCGTAGTTTTTGCAGGCCCACACAAAGGCTCCTGATGACTTCAGCACTTGAGCAACCATGTCATCAATAAGCCTATGCTCATACCAGATTTTCAGTTTGTCAAACTCTGGCTTGTAATGCCTGAAGGACACAAAAATAAGGTGGTTTTTTTCCTTCCTCTATTTAAACCACTTTTTTAAAATTCAGATTGACCACAAAAAAGTACAATAACTCTTAAGTGTGCACAAATCCATTCACAAAGGACACCCACTTTTCATAGATGTCCTGGAAGATGTCTTTAAATCTGCCATCGTAGGCTTTAAGAATGGTGTTCTTTGTGCTCATGTAGAGGGGCCACTTCTTGCCAATTGCATACTGGAAGCAGCTGTGTGCAAAACCTGTAATAGACTGGTGAAGAGGGAAAACAAACAGTTCATGATAGCTGTGGGATTTATCAGCTGTAAAGGGGGGGTTAACAACCTTCCCCATGTCAAGATGAAAGTCATCTACGATGACCTCTGATGTTGTTAAATCAAACAGACCAGGCTGATGAAGGCAAACACAACAGTAGCAAAGCAGGCTGCAGATGGATAGCTCTACTGCAGAGGCTTAAACCTTACAAAGCGCCTTTGGCAGACTGGAACAGTGTTGTTTCTTTAAGCATGAATCTAAAAAAGCAGATTGTAGCTATAATTTCTGAAGTAAATGTCAATGCAACAGATTATTATGTGTTTGCTCACCTCATCTGTGTTGTACATGCCCATTCCACAGCCACCAGCAGGAAAGTCAAAGACCTCCCATTCCTTGCCAGTGCTTCCATCAGCTGGAGAGAAGATGATCTTGAACTTTCCAGGCTGATCCACAACAAAGTCTGTTGCTCTGTACTGTAGAAGAAGATACAGAAAGCTCATCCTTAACAGAGTTCACACGTTCTGAAATCGCTGAGGTCAGAAAAGCTCATCTAATTCGTAATAATACTCTTCCTGAGTGCCGAGACTCACCTGATCACCAAACGCATGCCTGCCGATGGTGATGGGCTGTGTCCAGCCTGGAACAAGCCTGGGAATGTTCTGGCAGATGATTGGCTCGCGGAAGACGGTGCCACCCAGAATGTTCCTGATAGTACCGTTGGGACTTTTCCACATCTTCTTCAGCCCAAACTCTACATGTAAAATTAATAAATAAATATATACATTTTATTTATTTGAAGAAAAAAAATTAATAATATGCACTATTAATCAAAAGCTTTTGGTCCTGTGCATATGGAGATGCAGCAGCTTCGTTTTTACAGTTGAAGTCATCAATCAATGACATCACTGCAAGAGAGACGTTTGGCATTTAATTTCCAAAGGTTTCTCTGATAAAAATCTATTTGTCATTAAGAAAAAAGAAAGAAAGAAAAAAAAAAGATTCTCAGCCTTGCTTCCTGAGAATGTAACATCAACTGCTTTCCGTCATGTGTACCCAGCAAAACTTCTCTGGGTATCATTTTGTGTCTAATATATTTTGCCCTCCCATATTCCAAAGACCTTTTTTAATACTGCTGTTTATCTTGCATGTTATCTTATGACTTCACCATAAAAATGTAATCACAGATGAAGCACTTATGTAACATAATGAGCTCCTCTTTCAATTACATTTTTACATTTTCATGCTTTTTGTTTTTTCATTTGAAAGTAAAGAGGGAGGGAGAAAAGCAGGACAATAAGAAAATAAGAATGCAAGAATGCCCAGGGCTCAGAGATTAAACAGCCCATATGGCAGCCTAGTGCATTGAGATGTTCACTTAACAAGCTATTACATGCTTTCATTGCAGTTTCATTTAAGTGTTACAACTTCTGCAATGCGTACTGCAAGAATATTAGCATCTACTGTTACACACAAACAGATGTGACAGTAAAAGAGAACACAGCAGGGGTCTCCTGATAAAAGAGTATTGTAGAAATGCACCAGCAAAGTGCAGGAATCCACTTTGTAATAATGAGAGAAAAAAAAAACAGAATAGGAAATCGTCACCTACAAGATAATTCTGTAAAGTGATAGTTCACATTTCAGGCAAAATGTTGAGTTTGTATAACGTAATGCTTGTTGATTGTAAGGACATTAGAACTACTTCATAAATTCTGACTTGAAATATGAAACCACAGCCAATGTTTTTTTTTTTTTTTTTTACATTTGATTTTATGAAAATCATTTATTTTAATTGATCACTGAGGCAGTCCTGGATTGACTACTTAGAGCTTATATTTGTAAGTGTGCAATGCTTCCTCCTTTCTGGATACAAGTCAGACGCTGCACTTGTGAGGAGTGTGGTTTCCAAGCCTGCACTGATGTAGAGTTGATGTTGCAGGTGCTTCAAAATCCACTTCCTTTTCAAAGGAATTGGAATTGTAAGGGATACTGCAGGGACCAGATTCACACTGGGCTATAGGTATTCAGGATAAGATAACTTTGATCAAGATGAATCACAGGGTTGAAACTGATCACTCTTAAATATGAGGAAACATTCCCAAAAGGGGTTCGCATCGCGCCAGCAAAAATCCCCAACTACTTAATAGATAATATTAGTTTGTCATTGTCAGACTCAATTATACTGAAATTGATTTGGGGTCAAGGCATTGTGCAAGTTTAAAGAAAGGCGTGCAACAAGAGATTAAAGATTTTCTAAAGACCTTCCACTCTGGCTTCGTCAGGTGTGATGGTGGCGCATTTAACCGCAACGTGGTACTTCTTGGTAGCGAGGGCAGAGTCGATGGTGACCTGGTCATCAGTCTGGTCACGGTATGGGAGACCCAAGTCATAATACTTCAGTTCAACATCCACATTGGACAGAATGAGCTAAAGAACCAGAAGCAAAAAAACACAACAAAAACAAAACAAGAATTAGAATCCAGAACAAGCAACTACTCTCAAACTGTCAAAACAAGGTAACTGGACTCATTTTTCAAATCTGAATTGACAAAAGATTTCTGGATACAAGGTGAGATGTTTTCAAGAACAAAGGAAACAAAAAACACGAAGAAGTCCAGTTGCTTTGATTCAAGTATGCTTCTCTGTATAAGCTACCAACATCTGTCCCCCACCCCCACCCAGACATCATAAATAATCCTCTGCATAACCCTTCCAACATGTCAGTCAGTGCATATTTAAATACACTCTAAAGCCTTAACCAGTTTTTCGCAGTCCTGGATTCACGACCCTGCATGTTTCAGACACTTATCTGCTCCAACACATGTTCCATTTATCTGAATCATGAGTGTTTGCAGCAGGAAAACATTTGAAACATGCAGAGCAGAGGTTCCTGAGCAACAGGACTGCAAAACACAGTCCTAGACTATGCCTCCACTGAGAGTCCCTAGTGCGAGTCTCAGCGATGCAACTTTATCACCTTCTCTTTAATGAACTCCCAGATGATCCTGGTCATCTCGTCTCCGTCCATCTCCACCACCGGCTGGGCCACCTTGATGCGTTTGTCGGCATCTGTCAACGAGTGAAGCAGAAGGGCTTTAAAACGATGCAAAGGTAAAACGCTGAATATAAAAGTTCAGCCCAGGACGCACAGGTGACACATTAAATATGTCAAGAACCAATAAATCCCCCATGTTTTTAAAACTGAGACACCGTAAGCATCAGTTTTTCCTTGAATAAGAACAAAAACAACAACGTTTAGAGCTGGACAATTAATCAAAAATTAAAACCGTCATTCAGAACGGATATTCAATGTAATCGTGCTCATGTCAATTATTTACATTATTTCTCTTGTTTGAAACATTCATTTAATGATCATAGTTCAACAGTGTGCTTCCTTTTCACTTATTTCAAAATCAAAGACATGCACTCTTCTTAGAAAAATATAGTTTTAAATAGTTTTATTTTTGGCAGCGACCTTGTCATTTGATCTATTAGGGCAAAAAAATAAAACAATACTAAAATGAAATCGCTCATTGATCGTAATTAAGGTAACTTGTTCAGTTAATCGTGATATTGAATTGAGGTCATATTACCCAGCCTTAGCTGTGGTTTGTTTTGACCAAAACAGGTCAGACATTTAAGTAAGAGCTCAGGAAAACATGTCAACTTCAATAATCTGATGAGAAGAAGGCATAACGTCTTCCTTTAGTATAACTATTGTTAAATCTAGTCTAGATGAAACCCGCTGACCTAAAGTTCTTGGTGATATTTTGTGAGTACTCAAATGTGTCTTGATGTAACGCTGCCATAAACAGCTTGACCGGGTGTCGTATCACGCTGTGTCACACACAAACGCATAAAGCCTTGCCTACGTTGACACTGAGCATTGCAAATCTCACATCATAACTTCAAGAAAAAAAAGTTTTTGCAACAAATATTAACATCATAATAGATATAATAATAATACCTCAAGACGGTATCATGCTAAAAGAAAACAAAATCTGTGTTTTTAAGCACACACTTCCAAGAACAGGAGAGAGTCATGTATTTACAAAGCTAACATTAACTTTTTAAGGCTGTCTCTGGACTTGTTTACCTTCCACCAGCACCAGCATGGATTAGTAACTCTAATCATATCTTCTCTTAGTCTGCTCAGTGTGTGTGAGAGTCCTGCCAGCAGGACAATTTCACTGAATTGAAAAAGCACGTGGGGGAGGGGAGGTGCAAAAGGATCCAGTGACTCTCAGGTTTCCCAGTCAAGTTAATACCCCACAACAGACCAAAGCCAAATTCTCAGAGTAATGCAAGTAAAAGTAAGCTGTTGTGTGGAAATGCTGTACAACGAACACTCTGAATGTCCAAGACTCCAAAAGGCAAATCTGTTCAAAGTGAAAAATCACTCGGGTATGTGAAGATATTTGAGTTGACTGGGATGGTGAGGCACCTGTCCAAACACTGAGCTTTTTTCCTAACCTTCAAACATGACACAAGCCCCCACTGACTGCATGGTGATCAAGCACTGAAAATAACCTCTAAGGAAAGAAAAAAGCAAAACAAAACAAAACAAAAAAAAAAACAGCTGTGACCTCTGCATTACACAGCCAGCATAACAGTAACAGCATAAACAATAACCATCATGCATAACTGAGCATTTTGTGCTGCTTTTTGTTTGTCATCATTCATACTAGCACATCCCATAACCCACAGGGCAGCAGTGACGTGAGCGTTGTTTATATCGGGAGAGCACATCACATGGCAGCGGAAAGTATGAGGATCATCTTCTCAGCAAATGCATTTTAAAAATGTACCCACCAGAAGGTGACTTGAGTAACGACAGGACAAGAAGCAGACACAATCACCATGACAAGCCAGCTATTTTAATAACCAATAAATCAGAAAAACGTTTTTCTAGAAGACAAATGAAAACATGTCAGCGTGTGTTTTTTTTTTTTTTTTGGGAGATGGGTAATTGAATTAAAAGTAGCTATTTTGGGGTGTACGGACTGTTGACGGGGCGAACACATAACTTTCAGACTTTATTCTGGTGCTTTGGGAATTTATGCCGAGCAATACTCAAGTTTCATAAACCAAAGCATTAATGCAAAAAATCTCCGACCCGGTTCTGGATAAGCGGAGGAAGATGGATGGGTGGAGCTGGAAATTAATCGATGAACATGATTAAGTGTACCTCTACTCATCCACACTGCTGAAATGGATATAAAAACACAATCCAAAAATCTAAGCCAGTACTTCCAATATTTTTAAATCTAATTTGTGACAAGCTTTGTCCATTCACGTATGTTTTGAAAAAGCAGAGCTTTTGTCACAGTGCATTTAGAGCTGATCAGCTACTGTCTGGCCTGACATAATTTCTGACTAGCCTACACTAAATCTGTAAAAGCAGGACTCTCTCTCTCTGCGGGGGAAGGGAAGGGAGAAATGGGCTGCGATGGTTATGTAACTTTCTGAGTGTGGACCATGAAGGGCGAGTTGAAGCAGTCATGTGAGCCAGCCTGCCACATAATTTGCACATGCATCGAGGACAAGCTTGTAGAATAAGTGCTTCCACTTGTAGCTTGAGGAAAAGAAAGAAATGAGTAACTACAACCAGATATAAAATTATATGAAAACATATTTTAAGCATAAGCTGTCAAATTTAAACATAAAAAAATTTAAAAGGCAGTTATTTTCTGTTCTATTTGCCAAACATAACTTGTGTAATATACACTGAGGCCAAATGGTCAAAGACACAGCAAAATTGGGCATCCTCTAAAGTTGACATTCATGTCAGAAAACCGTGTGCCCACTCTGAAGTGGTCTTGTCACTGTTAAAAGGTTAACCAACTTTAATCCCATACCAGGAGTCATTCACAAAGTAAACAAAATAGTTTAAGGGTAAGATGCAGACCTGACAGAGTTGACAGAAGGTCAAGTCGGTTAATGAACTGCTCAGCCACATACTGACATGGAAACTATGAGGAACTCACTAAATCCATAAAATCAGAGGCGTCAACTCCACCTTATCTTTTCTCCTATCTCTGGAAAAAGCTGCTACTGCAGATTATGAGCATAAAAGAGGGCATTCAGTCTGAATGACAGTGGTCAAGAACAAAGCTGTCCTGTGTGCAAGTTTCATCCAATTTTTCAATTACATCAATATTTCCACTTAAGTACACCTCATTCCTGCTCAGACAGTTGTTTCGCTTGTCTGAAACACCGCTGGACTAAAAATCACTCACCATTATCACCAGTAAAGATCAAATGGTATGTTGATTCAATCACAGTTGGGCCAAAGCCCACTTAGGGGGCTGAATGTGTTAGTTAATTTGCAAGTAATCAAAGCATAAATGCATGTTGTGTTTTCACAGTCAGCTGTAGATGTAGATCAGAATAGATGTGACCCAGAAGGAAACCAGACAGCGGCAGCCATTGCTCCGTATAGCGGGGTCTCGTCTGCCATGGCTGACCTTGAGGAAACTTTTCCCAACTCAGTGACACAGTCTCAGAAGAGCGGCTCTTCCGCAAGGGTTTGGATTGTTTCTCTGCCTCCAGTGACGCGCAATAAAATTTCCGCAAAGGCGGCTAAAAAAAAAAAAAAAAAAAAGGAACATCCTCCTGACGGCTCCAGTTTTTGGTTTTCCTCCGCTTTCGCTTTGTTTTTCAAGTGAAGTCTACATGTAAACCTTGTCCGTCATATTCGTTTTGTGAGTCAGATTTTAGACCTTTTGCGTTTCATTCACAAAAAGCTGCGTATCCACACGTTGTCTTTAACTATTAAAGTTTGGATGGTGAAAACAAAGAGCGGTCTCTCTCTCTCTCTCCTCGTTCTGTCGCTTCGACGTCCTGGCCTTCATCTATCTCGACGCTTATATAATTATCATCCTCCAAACAACCTGCACCAGATTAGCTAGTTGACTGCACATTAAAAAACCGCGCGCATCACTGGTCCAAAGCTCAGAAAACAGTTAAAACCATTAACAGCATCCCAGCTAAACCGGGCTAACATGGCTGCGTTAGCGCGGCGCCCCGGTTTCTGATCACAGAGAGAGAGAGAGGAACCAAACGCCATGTCAACACAAAGCAGACTCAAGCTGCTGTTTAACGTCAACAGGCTGATGCTCGAAATGACCTCCATTTATCTATCACTACTCACAGTGCCTTTGTTGCAAAGTCTGGCAGTTTGCAGCTGGCGCAAGCACCGCCGGGTTTCTGGAGAAAGCGGCTCCAGCAGACCTCGACAGAGAGCTGAGCACTTTCAAATATCCAGCCATGTCTTGCGGGGCCGAATCACTTTGCGGTCAACACTCGACGAAAGTCGGAGCAAACAGGGGGCGATAAGCTCCGTGGCGCTCAGCAATATAGTCAGAAGCAGCACCGCCCCCCTTCCCCTCCCCGGCGGGACGTGCTGGGTGCTACGTCAGAGTTACACAGCTACAGAGGGGGGAGACACAAAACGGCATTTACACGACACACAGCTTCATTTTGTTGTCACAGAGTGTGAACAGGTGTGTGAACTCACTGACTGGCATAAACCAAGGACGATAACTGTCATCACCAGTGAAATCCGCAACATTGTGTGCATATTCAGATACTGATATGACTATCCACAAAACTAGGTGTACCATGGGGATATGATTCAATGGACCCAGTAGTCAAGTAGTCACAGAGACAGAGATGCGAAAAGTCAAAAGGTCATATGTAATTTTTCATGTCTTATCAGAAAAATGCAACATTTCTGGTTTTCAAAGCTGATGCAAATGCAAGAGGACCAGAACTTACAGTTCCTCAAATGACCATTAGGGACTGCTGCAAAGGTTACACCAGATTTACACTTCTGCTGCACATAGGCTTTGCAAAGGCCTTACACCGTTTTTGGCTTTACAGTTGGCTCACAGCATTGAGGGTGGGGCTACTAACCCGTAATGCTCGTGTAACCACGTTGTATGTGTTTTTGTTATAATTACACAAAATGTCTTTTGTTATTTGGATTGTTCCTATACCTGACTGTAAACACTTTAGAAACCACTATCCACATTATAAGCGTGTGACTTTAAGATCACGAGCCCCTCCTGTTTATTTTTTCTTCTGTGGTATTGCTGAGTTATTATGCATCAGTCATTTTTACAGAGTTTTCAGCAAACTATTGTTATATCTGACTTGACAATAACAAAGAAAAAAATAGCAAATACAAAGATGAAGATGAACCACTCTGCCAAGCCAACAAATCACATTTCTTGTGTTCCATATCAACTTGATGCACAGTTATGTTTGGAGAGAGATGTAGATCAGTGTCTGGTGTAGCCTAAGGTGGATGGTTCACACTTATGGAGTAGGTATGCCATAAGTGTGAGGCAAAAGTATCAGTCTGTAGTCTATTTTAATTAACTCCTTGTTAAAGTGTCCAACTTTACAGCAGAAAAAAAGACAAGACAAAGTTGTTATTTTTTTCTCCGTGAACGTGTAGCCATGGCAAGTGAAAAAAAAAAAAAAAAAGAAAAGCTTTTATCACCAACAGTTTATAAAAAAAAAAAAAAAAACATCCACTTCCGTGAAATTGAGTGTGTGAGTATGGAAAATGCAGTGAAGGACTGTGCATCTCTGGAGCTGTACCTCATCTGAAAGCCTGGGAAATCACTGAGTTTTAATTTAAAGCCATCCTCAGGTGGTGCAGATGAATGTTGTGGTGCACCAGACTGCATTTGTAGTGTGGGACAAGGCTCACCAGTGGCAGTCCTTGGATTCTCCCAATTAAGGGGCTACATAACTCACCAAGAGGTCCAGTATTTGTCCAACATCCTTGCATGCAATCCAGTTTGTGTTTTTTTGTGTGTGTGTGTTTGTATACATTTCACCAGTCACACCTTCATCACTTTATGTAATTAAATATATAATGAATATATTGATGCAGGTTAGACCATAAAACTTCTTACCAATTTTACATTTATTTTTGACTATATGCCTGGATAAAATACCTCGTTAAACAGAGACATTGTTTCACTCTGCTCTGGACCTCAGACTTTGCAGAGAGGCTGCTGTCTTTTCATTGGAATTTCAAGTATCGAAATACCTGAAATAAATACCTCATACCTGGATCAAAAAAGGAAGAAAAAAAAAAATCCTTACTAGACAACATTTGGTGCTCATACGGTTTTCTTTCCCCAAAAGATGTCTCTTAGGGGGAGCACGGGGGGTAGAGTTAGAAGTAGTTGTAATTATATTAAAGCACAAATGTATGCATATTAGGGTTGTGATTTAATAAGTGACAGCTGCATTGCAATTTGTTGTGTGAAATGGATTGCTGTCATCACTTTAGCCACTTACCACTTTCAGTGAATGTGGCATCTGAGTTGTAAAGAAAGACCTAAGAGCCCTTACGCACTGCACAATTTTGGGGCATCACAGATGAAAGATCACCATGATGAAAGAATCATGGGAATTACTACATAC
>JBAMYA010000021.1:7896742-7914420 GCA_037176975.1 Arrhamphus sclerolepis | reverse complement strand
TATGTATGTATGTATATACACAGATATACATATATATAGAGAGAGAGATGGTTGTGTCCACACAACTGAACTTATGGATATACTTCTTGATAATGTATGCTGTTTACATTTAAACTTCCACAGTATTTTCTGTGCCATCAGGACTTAATGAGCTAGCTCCTCAAAATCTGACAGTTGTTTCATCTGCTCCACTTGCATAGAGTGCCTTCTCACAAGTTTCTTCTTTGACTTGATGCCTCCTCTCTTTGGTGTGTTTGGTGCTACTGGAGCTATTGATCTAATGCCCGCGGCCAGAGGTGAGGAGGGCTTGTTACTTGCCCCAATATCAGGAATGGGAGGGTTTGGGTTGACGTTGAGAGGGGGCAGGTGGCCAGGCCTAGTGTGGGAGATGTAGTCCAGCAACAACGTGCCCGAGCCCCTCCTCTCTAAGAGACCATGTGCACGCCTGCGTGCTGTGTTAGGAGAGGATGTGTTGGCATTGCTGTCTAGAGACTCTCTGGAACTGGTAAGCATCGCAAGTGGAGAAGTGTTTAGTTTCCTGCGCTCCACTGGGATTTTAGGAGAGTCTAACATGGCTGAGTCTGAATAGAGCTGTGAATCTGAGTCATAGTGATCATTTCCCAGACGTCTTCTATGCATGGTGTCTCTCAGACTGACAAGTCCACTGCTGCAGCTGCTGCTCTCCTGCTCCATGGGCACAGTGCTGCGCCGAGCCAGTGGTTGGTGCTGGCCAAGAGATCTGTCATATGATGGTTTAGATGTTGGAGGAACCGATAATGAGGCTGTCATTTTGCAGGGTTGTTCACCTACCAATGGGAATAAACTGTCCTTTCCATCCACACTGTTCTGTCGGGATAAAGCTGACCTTTTACTCAGAGAGAGTCCATTCACCCCTGCAACAACGTCCTCATCAGAGCTAGCTTTCCTACTCTCTTCACTGGCAGCGGCTGCAGCCAGGACAGAGGGGGCAATCAGCCCCCAGGGTTCTGATTGCAGTCGCTTCAGCTGAGGCAAACGTGCACGCTTGGGGTTTGCAGGTCGGCGAGTTGGAGACGAGGGTCCATTTGTAAGCTTTGCAGCTGCGTTTGAGGTTTTTAGCTTTGTCTGGAAACTGAAGACTATGTTTTGTTGCTCTTGCTCAGGTGTGGGAGAGCCAGTAATATCAATATCGGAAGGAGATGCACAATATTCAGAGGAAGACCTCTCTACTAGCTCTGGGGATGGAGGGACATTTAGATACTGTTTGGTAGTTTTAGTGCCAGATGGTGACTTGTCTGTAGTTATTATGATTACCTCCTTGCCTTTAGCTTTGCAAGCATCCAAGAGTAATTTTAGTGTTTCCTTATCATCTGCATTGATGGCGTAGACCAGAGCTGAAGCCCCACTCCTGTCCTCCAGACTTGGATCAGCGCCATTGCTCAGCAGATGATCCACTACTTCATGTCCAGCCTTGTGGATGCAGGCGTGCATAAGAGCCGTCCTGCCTGCTTTGTCCTGTATGTTGGGGTCTGCCTGGTTGTCCAGCAGATATTTGACGAGCTTCGGCTTGCCTACACTCTGCTGGTCAGAGTGTGTTGACATGCAGGCCACCATGAGTGGCGTCTCCCCTCGTTCATTGCTCTCGTTGATATATGCGCCACCTTCCAATAGGAGCCTGGTGAGTCTCAGGCGTCTGAGCCATACCGCCTTTAGGAGTGAGTTTCCATCTGTGCGCAGCTCCAGAATATCTGCCATTTCCCAGCCAGTCACAGATCTTCTCTGTTTTGAACTTACAGCTCGCAGCCCTTTGAACAAATTATGAAATTAACTCAGTTTACATCACAAAGTCTTGTAAGTTAGATTCAGTTGAAGTGTTTTGCTAAATTATCACACCCAGCAGATGGCACTCTGAAACAACAAAATACAAGCTTAACTTAAAATTAAACACATGTAAAGAGAGTACATTCCTCTAAGTTAGATTCAGTTGAAGTGTTTTGCTAAATTATCACACCCAGCAGATGGCACTCTGTAACAAAGAAAAATACAAGCTTAAATTAGTAATATTAAACACATGTAAGGAGAATAAATTCCTTTTGTATCAGATAGAAGCAAAATAGACAGTTTTCTTTAACCTGACTGTACCTTAAAAACGCAGAAGACAGCATGATAACACTACCTGTTAAGAGTCATAAACACTAGTGATGAATGATTAGGCCTTTTTTTCTTCTTTGGAAATGAAAATGAATATCCTATCTCTATGAAGAACGCAGTTTGCGCGTCCTTTCCACTACGGTCACAGAACACCAAATCCTCCTCCACAGGTGCGCAAAACCCCCCAGCCGTGTTCAGCTTCCTCTATAGTTGAAAAATCTGTACAAGAGGCTCAACGTTAGCGTAATGTTGAATATCTGGATTAAAACAGTGACTCGAACATCTGCTGTCATTAAATATTGGCACACAGAGAGCCGCGTGTGTGGCTGTCATAACGGAGAAACTTGAGACGCGCATCATCACAAATTGTTACAACCGATCGACAAATTCTCCTTTAAATTGTGCAAGGTGAGTTTTATTTACAATATAATATCAATTTGCGAGCACAGGCCACCTATCTTTGATCTTTACCCAACATAAAAGAATTATTTAATGTGTCACCCTCCTCTGACAAGGACTAAACACATTAATTTTGCAACATTTTCACAGACCAACTTTATCTGCTTGTTCTCTTACCTGGTCAGAGATGAGATTCTCCATGTTCAAAGTGTCCAGTGTCATTTCAGTGGAAGGATACTGGGGGAGAAATAATTATTCAAAGCGCAAAGTTACTTCTGTATAATATCTCTGTTTTTCAGCTCCCATCGATGCGTCCTACATGCGGCGACAGTGTGCCTGTCACCATAGCACATGAGCCGTGTGGCTTTTGTTACGGAGGCGCGTCCAATGGGGAATATTCCTCTCACTGCGCACTCAAGGATCACAACCTGAGATGCAGCGGGTTAAAAATAACTTAGTTTCTTGCTTGTTGAATGAAACGTGTATTCTCTTTGACGTCAGAGTCGACACAAATAAATTGCGTCTGGTGAAAACCTCTGTCCTGATCTTTAAATCTGCAGAGCAGAAAACAAACCGAGCACCACCTCCTTCAGACATGCGCGTCTGTCTTATTTGAATTATTATTATTTATTTTTTTAAAAGAGAATAATTTCAATGAAAATAGCACAGTTTGACCTGCATGAAAACAAGCAGCTGCGTCTGGTTCTGCTGCTTTGGATCGCACTGTGAATCCGCGTCTGATAGAAAATCTGTTCTATAAAAATGTTTGTGCATTGTGGAACATGATGTTGGAGAAAAGGATGGATTCCTACCTGTGTTGTAATAGTAAAGGGCACAGCAAAGACATTTTGAGGAATGTCACAAAAAAAAGTGTCTGGATAACTATGACAGAGAAATTCCAGTTACACTTCTCAGCTGCATTTTGCTTGTACAACAAAACAGTATCTATTTCATACATAACATCAATAAATAATTTGATTTGGCATGTTTCAATCTGCAACAAATTAGAGATATGGAAGAAAATATTTTCTGCTCCTTTATATGTACACTGTACAATTAAAGAGGCCAAAACTTGTAGCAGCTATCACAGCTATACAGCCTAATAGGGACATTTCTATTTTTAGGTTGCTATGAGACAGCACAGAGGCAGTTTCTAATGAGAACAGTGATGTTCTCAGCCCTGCGAGGAACAGGTAAATCAGACACAACATTCCACCAAAGACACAAAGACTTCCATAACATTTTCCCACTGATAGTTTTTGAAAGCTGCATATTTTGTTTCTTTGGTTCATGAATAAGTTACCACCACCTCCACATTCGATCATCAATCCTTTGACCACTTCTCTTTGTCCTCTGAGGCGGCGACTAATCACTTTATTACGCGTCCAAACACCTGACGTCTCAGGACTCCACTTGTCAATGCTGGCAATGATTTCTCACCTGTGATTGGCTTCTTGGTCCCTGAGGACATGTTGTTTACAAGGCACGTGGAGAAAGTGGTTTCATTAAACAGCTCACACAGTTATCTCCCAGGCAAGGGATGTGTTCCTCTGCATCTTCAAGGGGATTGATGATAGAAATGCAGATGCAAAAAATAAAATAAATAATAAAAAAAATCTGTGGTATCCAGAAAATTGCACCTGTTTTCAGGGATCTGTTTATTAATTTTATTTTATTTTTTTAAAGAGTGCAACTGTTAAATGGAATACTATGAAGAATTAGTTTCTTTTTTTGTACCTTTTGATTGAAAATAATCTGCATTATGCATAGTGCTGCAGAGACATAGTGGACCAGGGATCATACCAAGGCCAAAAGCTCATTGGTTTAGACACATTCATTAACACTGGGAGCCGCATGGATGTCAGTGGTTCTCATATGGTTTGATCTTTGCCCTGAAAATGCTGTTGTTGGTGGTATATTAAAGGGGGAAATAAATAATTTAAATGCTGTCACCCCTGGGAGCACTTTCCATTTTCAGATATCTTACGTCGCAGCTGCCGCTCTTCTCCCCATCTTTCTAAATTTAACCTTTTCTTCTGTCTGCTTTGTGAGGGTTTCTACTCATCAGGCTCGAGCATAGCCCGAGAGCTATTTATACTCCTGTGAAAGGGCACGTATAAGTTATCAGTGGTTTCACATTTTAGAAAATGATGATGATAACTAGTATTCAACAAAAGAAAACACAAACATTTCAAGATTCATAAGAAAAAAAAAGAAAGAAAGGAAATTCTGTAAAATGAAAATAATGATAATAAGGAACCATTCAGTCTGAACTTGGTTATTTTGGTTCTAGGACATTGTCTATTTTTAAAATCACACGCTGATTAAACACCTGGCTTCATGGACGTCTAAGAGGTGGTGTTAATCAGCAATGAGCTCATCAAAGATGGAAAAATGTGGTGAAAACTAACAGCATGTTACTTCCATGTATTTGAAATCATCAAATCCTCAATGCCTGTCATATTCTACCTCACTAAATTGATTCAGTGTTGGAAATAGTGTATTTACAGCTCATTTGTCTACAAATGTAGGTGACATAACAAATATCTTTTATAAAAGATTGACAGCTCATGTCACAGCCATCTAAAGATTTGAAAAAAATCTGTCAGGTATCATTTGTAAAGTTTGGCAAGAAAGTACCAAAATAATTAATTCAAGTTTTATTTAAGTTAACATTGCAAAGACAGCCATTTAACTTAGCATAAAAAGTGGAAAGAGTGGCATTGGTTCTTTTGGCTCTCTCAGACAGTGACAAAATCTACTGACTACAACCATTTCTTTTTGTTCCAGTCCCTCAAAAAAAAAAAAAAAAAAAATCCTATGAAAACTGTGAAAATGGCAAATTGCTGTTTCATTGGGGTACATGGTTGGGAGCGGCCACCTCATGGAGCTCTGCTGGTTGCTGGGAAACTGCCAGGTGCCAAGAAATATTCTGAAGCATGACTCCCCCAAAACTGTTGATTTGTTGTTTTCACACGTTGTTCTCCTAGCAGTTTCCAGTGTTTGTACAAGGCTTTTAGCCAAACGCTGTCTATAGGTTCGTATCAGGCACGCAGGTGAGTAGTATGTTACTCTCAAAGAGTAGCACACAACATAAACATGAATATTCTACAGGATGACACTGGTTAAGACCACAGAAGAGTAAAACCACAGATTTATAAAATACAATGTTTTGAGTAAAGTATCCTATGAGAGAGGTCTTTTTATTTTTATTTTTTTACATTCTACCCATTTTTGACACTACTATTTTCGTCATGACACAGAGAAGGGATTTCTTCAGCACATTTATCAATTGCTTTTGTAGTGCTGTTGCATTTTTCCACTGTGTTGGATGTCTCTTTAAAGAGTGAGTTTGACATTCTCATGGCATTTGGTGTCTCTGCGATTGTATCAAGCGAACATGTGGGCTGCGACAGCACTAAACTGGCACGAACCCTCCTGCTGCTTTGCACTGGACTGCTCCTTCTCTTCCTCCTCAGACTGAGGAAGATGCCTCCAGTGCAGCCAAAAAAACCCCCACAAAAACTGACACCCCTTTACATGCTTCAAGAGGATCTCCTCTCTTCATCGGGTCATAATTAAAGCCTGTGAAGTATAACACATTTTCATAAACTTTGATCGTTCATATTTCATACTTTCTCATACTTGAAAATTTGTAATGGCTCCACTCCCCCTCTGCCTCCTTCTTCTTCACTCCTTCTGTTCTTTCACATCTTGCAGAGCACCCCGACACCTGCCCTTCTGGCAAGCAGTAATTGAGTTGAGCATTATTCAAGAGCATTATACAGCCAACAGTTTTGCTGGGTGACCATTGTGTATGTTGGCTGTATCCTAGGAGATTGGTGCATATCTAATAAGGAGTTTGTTACTCATTTTGCAGAGTGGGCACTTTGATGTCCACCATGTTGAATTTTCTGGTTTAGCTCAACATCCTCCTAATGAAGCAGGGGGCTAAAAGCCTCAGAATTGCTTGCTTATCAACTCTACATCCCTCCTATTAGAAGTTGTTGTGAAGACATTAATTGGACACAGAATAGGAAGCACCTTAATGGATTGTGACTAATCAAGTCGACAATATATATCTACTGATGACTGTAAAAAGAAAAGAAAATTGCAGATTTTACCAACAATATCCAAACTGAGCACTTATGCTCTGTACAAATGCTCTGATTATTAATCAGGTGTAATTTTTTAAGTGTCATATGTTCTAAATGGTCTCTTCACTAACTACCTTATTAGAAGCAAAATTATGTTTTGGAGGGATCTGTCACATCTTACTTTAAGCCACCAAATTGACCAACACCCCCACCATCTGATGAGTAATCTGAATAATAACCACTGAGAAAATGCAGAGATGTCTCAAGGGTGTTGAGTAGTGAGAATAGCTCTTCTAATCTTCACAATCTAGACTTTGCGATAACGTTTTACATGCCAGGACATAATAAAAATGAATACCTGGTCCTTATCAGGTATTGAAATTGGCTAAAGACAGATAAACATCATGTGACATATTCGACTGGGGAAATGAAGAAGCTGAGTGTGAGGAAGCAAGCACAGTACAGTACAGTGCTATTAAGAAGGAAAGTAGCAGTAGCTCTATGGAATGATAATCAGCAGGAGGTAAGACCTCTATAAAGGCAATAAGCATAAGCAATAACCTTGGAGAAGCAGTTGCTGCTGCAATTAATGTGGGGAGACTTACTTCTAAATGATGAGAAGTTCATCAGTCTACAGAGGAAAAGTGTGTTTACATGTGGAAGATATCTGAGACAGCTGCCGACATTTCCAGGAGTGTCCAGAAGGTCACTCTAAAATCAAACTGGGCAAAGCTCAGAGAAACTGCAAAAAAAAATCCTAAGCTGCATTTCAGACTCTACAAGCTTCAGAAAGCATATAAAATGTGAAACTCCATGACAGCACAATTAGAAACAGATGAGAAATATGGATTTGTTAGGATAAGGCTCCAGGAGAAAACCTCTCCCCTCCAAACAGAACATGGCAGCACAGCTTGGGTTTGGAACATTGCAACTCTCAAGCATAATGGTTGGAGGGGTGATGAGGGTGATGATTTGGGCTCATTTTGCAGACACAGGACCTGACTTTGTGAGGTCAGTGATTCAGACATGAACTCCCCTGTATACTCAAGTATTCAGGAGTCAAATGTGTGGCTATCTCTCTGACAGATACAGTATAACTGAAATGTGGTCATGAAACAGGACGATGGTTCCAGTACACTTGCAAATCTACAACAGAATGGGTTTAAAAATTAAAGAGACCTTAAAGCAACACCACATTGAGCTCTTTGGTTGAAAAGTGCAATTGTCTGTTACCGTCATTGTAAATATTGTTTTCTCATCTCCTGGCTTCTATTACAAAATAAACTGAACCAGTGAGCAGCAAAGAAATTTAGTTGTACAGCCTAATATCAACCAAACTTAAATGAACAGGACGTGGAAAGAAGAAGAAAAAAAAAAAGACTTACCAATCCAACAGCAGCAAGACTAGGAGGCTATCCAGCTCACAGCCCTCTGGTCTCGGCTCAGGCCAGCAAGTATATGCCGGTTCAGTATTGACTCATGAAAATGAGTTTGCTGATTGCGCTCTGTCTTTTTCTTGCCTCTTCTGACTAAACCCTCTTCATTTTCTTCACTGCCTCTGCCATGAAGTTTGTAATGATCATGTACTGTATGTTAGATAGCTTCATCTTATAGTTAGTGTCTGGCAAACTCCACATAATAAACATTGACCATGGTTGGCATGTCGGATTGTTATAAGCGAGCGTGAGTTGCTTGTCTTTCTGTAAATTTGCTTTCAAATATTTGCAGTTTGCTTCTTTATTTTAGTTGTAGACATATTGCACATATCCGTAATTGTAGTTTGAGACGCATCAATGATAAAAAAAAATGTAGGAAAGATGTGGAAACTTGTCTTATTGTGTGTTTCTGTGCAGACATCTGGCCACACGGACAGCAACCTAGAGTCAGGTCATTGTCCATCTTACAAAGTCCTAGGCAGGGACCCAAGCTAGCTTAAGTTTGACTTGCCTTGTTATAAGTCAAAGTAATGCTAAAAAAAGTTTAGAAACTTTCTTTTGTTTCTCTTTTTTTAGGGGGGGCAAGTTCCATTGTGTTGCTTTAAGACCTTAAGAGAGCTGTATAAAAACAAATACCAACAAACCTCACAGATCTGAAGCAACTTGTAAAGAAGAGTGGATGAAAATTCCTCAACAAGTGTGAGAAACTAATAGCACCACATAGAAAAGGAACATCTTGGCCTCTGGGCCTGTTTTGTAGACTGAAAATTGCATAACCATAATGAAAATAGTATATTTCTGCCAGCACAAGTTCAATTTGAATACATTTGGAGTGGTACAGGGAAGTAAAGGGAACACTTGTGAGATTTGCTGAAATGTGTAAATATCTGTGTATGTGTTGCTGATTAAGAGTAAGTGATGATGGCACAAAACACAAATGGAAAAGTCCCCCAATTGGGAGACTTTTGGGCAGTAACACAATGGAACTTAAATTTCTTCCCAAAAAAGTTTCTAAAATTATTTTTGCGGTAGTTCAACTCATAATAAGACAAACTTCACCTCTGCCACAGTGTAACCCTCCCTGATCCCCGCTACCTTTTACTTTGTAACTTTGTAACACTGCCTGTGTGAGCGGGTCGCCCGGCCAGACACGCCTTCTTGCTGCTGGCACTCATCACAGTGTTTGTTATGGAGTTAGCCAGATGCTAACAATATGATAAAGTGCTTTAGCACAGCCTACATTATCACTACAAGCGTAATGGCAGAGTCCATGAAGAAAGTGAAGAGGGTAATGTGTGGCCATCTCTCTGACAGATAAAGTATAATTGAAATCTGGTCATGAAACAGGACAATGGTTCCAGGACACTAGCAAATCTACAACAGAATTGGTTAAAAAAGAAAAGAGACAGAAAAGACAAGTAAAAGAAAGAGAGCAATCACAAGAGCTCCTGTACACAAGTCAATACTGGACCGCTAAGTGAGATGGCATCCTCTTCTTCCTGCTGGTGGATTAGTAAGTCATATATTTTTCTTACCTTCTAAGTTCTGTTGGACCTGGTTTAGTTCTATTACTAAAGTTCTTTGTTTTCTCACTGTTTCATAGTGTATTTTGCAATAGAAGACGGGAAATGATGTAATGGCCTCAATATTTACGGTGGTAACAGACAATTGCATTTCTCAACCAGAGAGGCTGCTAAAGAGTACAATCTTATGTAGTGTTCCTTGTGTTCAATTTATACTAAAAATTTGTTTTTTGAATAATGGATCTGCTTATTTTTTTTCACACCGCTTCTGCCTTTTGATCTGGTTTTTGTTGTATCATTAATGACACAGTGTATGTGTCATTATGTGCTGTTATTCATCTGAGGTGGTATTTATCATATTTTAAGTTCTGTTGGGGGCCAGATGATTTTTATTATGCTCTAATACATAAAATATTTTCACGTCACAGCATTTTAGCTTCAACTGTAGTGCCATATGTAAGAATAAAGTGAAAGATGTTTATGTGGTTTGAAACAATTTTCAGCATGAACTGTGTTTTGTGCTGTGAATTCATCACAGATTGTTTCAGATGTGTCAGAAGTTTGGGGCTGTCAGAGTACGTGGGATCGTCAGTGTGGATGATAGGCTGTTTTGACAGTGAGTTAGACAGCTTCACTTTGCTGTTTGTGGTTCACACCCAAGAGACTGTGACGTACTTGACACCAAGAGGCACTCTGACCAAAATACACCTCCTCTGCAGCTAAAGGTGAGGAAAAAAGCTTTTTCTGTGAATGTTGTTGTCGGTGACGTCAGATCTATCTGCCCTGTCCTTGAAGAGCTCTGTTGATGAGTGCAATTGGACATTATGAGGCCAAACAGGATCATCCTGGCCTTTGTAAAATATATCACTTCTTGGCGACAAAACTAACAACAGAGCTGAAAATTCATAAAATATTTGTAAGAGCAGCACATCTCCCACCTGTTAACTGAAGACTAAATCATATTCTTCCAGGTTCATCCATGATTAATCTTGAATCAATCAAATAAACTGTCTTAGCTATCAGTAGGCTGAATTTAATATCTCTTTATACAAATTCAAGTGACGGTCTAACCACAATTTTGCCTTAACAGTAAAAGCCGGTGAAAATAGATTTTCTTTTCCACAAATTGAGTTCCTGATGTGGTTTGTATAAGACAGCTTAAATGTTGCAGCTGGCTCTTATCAGCTGTGTTAGTAGGAAGGAAGAGCTGGCAAGTATCAGAGGGCAAACACAAGTCAGTAATTATTCCTGGGTGCTATAAGAATGGAGTGGTAAGACCCTGAAAACTGTCAGAGTGAGCGCAGCTAATGATTATCTTTGTAGAAACAATATAAATGATGAGCTTCAGTCAATTTTTAGATCCAGTCAAAGCACAGAAACTTCATTGGTCAAAGTCACCAATGAGCTTTGTACGGTTTCTGACAGTGGACCTTTTCTTGTCCTCTTGTATCTCAGTATAGTATTTGACAATCAACCACAAGATTTCTATTCATAGATCAAAGCACGTTTGTTGGACTTAGACAAACGCCATTAAAATGATGCATGTCATATTTATCAGACAGATTTCAGTTTGTCTATGTTAACAATGATTGTTCCAGTCATACTAGGATCAGCTGTGGAGTATCACATGGCTGTGTTCTTGGACCAACACTTTTCTGTTTATACAGCTTCCTTGAGGAAACATCATTGGGAAGCATAACATAAGTTTTCATTGCTATGCAGATGACACTCAGCTGTATTTATCCTAGCAACTGCATGAAGCTAATCCAGTAGCCTTATTAGATGTGAAGACCTAGATGACAGGAAATTTCCTACTTCTTAATTCAGATAAAACCAAAGTTATTGTAAGTGGTCAGAAAGCACCTCTGGGAGGCACTTTTGAGCTGCACAGTTAATTTAGTTCACATTACCTTCACCTCTGGCTCTACTGTTAGAACCTCTGTGTCATTTTTGATGAAGATTTGTCTTTTAACTCTCATGTCAAACAGGTCACAAAATAGCTGAAATATCTTGATGCAAGAGGGTGCAGAAAAAATTATCCATGCCTCTGTTATCTCTAGGCTGGAGTATTTTAATGCATTATTTTCTTTCTGCACAAACAGCCTTGTTAAAAACCTTCAACTAGTCCAGAATGCTGCAGCATGAGTACTAACCAGAACTGAGTATAGAGATCACGTCTCACCAGTTGTAGCTTCATGACATTGGCTCCCTGATATATTTAGAGTCAAATTCAAAATATTACTTCTCACATATGAAGCCTTGCATGATAAAGCACCAATATAGCTGAGAAATCTCATAGTTCCTTACTGTCCTAGTGGAACACTCCGCTCCCTGAATGCAGGTTTACTTGCTGTTCCAAGAGTCTGTAGGTCTAGAAACAGTGGCAGATTCTTTATCAGGCTCCTCTATTACGGGGAAGCAGACTCTCTGCATTTAAGGTTAGGCTTAAAACCTTTCTTTTTGATAAAGCCTTTAACTCTGTTGCCTCTTAAACCGTGGAACTCACAAATAACTTAAACTGCATTCAATTATTTCTTGCGACTTCCTTTGGGTTTTATGTATGAAAGAGAAGATTGATTTTCCACACTGAGGTTCTGAACCGATGATAAGCACTGATGTGATTTTTCCCAGTTAAACTGTCAACCATTATGCTAGATTTTGTCACTTAAAAACAGTTAACATGTAAATATATTTTCTTGTTGTCTTGAGGAGACAGAGACACATAATGAAATAGACTTCATTTAAATAGTACCAATCTAGCTTAGCATATGACATAAAGCACTTAAAGCTGAATCCTTTCATTCACATTCACAGATATTCTAACAGTGCATCTTATTCTCTGTGTGGACTGCATTTCTCAGCCAACTAACAAATTGTTGATACATTAAAGACAATCTGGCGTGCAATATCTTTCCTGCTTGTGAACTGGGGGAGTCAAAAATTGAACCTTTATCTCCTCTCCTATTTGAGCTACACAGAGTTTAAAAATGTCATCAGTGTCATCAGCATAGCTGTTAAAAGAGATGCTGTGCCTCCTGATGGCACTGTCTAGGGCAGCATAAAAAGAAATATAAAAAGCATATAAAAATATATTTTTGTGGCAACCCAGTTAGCCTCTTCGTGTTTGTATGTGTGGTGTACAGATGCTATATAGCATGAAATACCAAATGCAGCTTACATTGATGCAAGTTAGTTTAGTTTTCATGGAACTTGGTGATGAACAAAAGGCCTGTAATATTTCAAGCAAAATGACAACTAGCGGTATAATTTAAGCATCTTTAGAAAATGCCAATAGTAAATGCCCAGTTGGAAGCACTGAAAAAAACAGACCCAAATACAGGCTCACTTATATCTTACAACACCTCACCCCTATATTGGCAGTATGTACTTGCAAATAAGAAGCCTCAAAAGAAGTAGATCAATCAATCTCATTGCATTGGTAGCACAGAATCACCTATTTATCGTTCCCCCTCTAAATCAGTCTGATTTAGCTGACACACTTGGCTGAGCTGCCTGCGTTTGTGTCCTGCTGTTTGCACACGGAGACCAGACAGGACTTGTATCAGAGGTTCCAACAGGAGGCAGAGCGTGCAAGGCTCTCTCAGCTTGAATCACAACTCTGCCGCTTTGTGATCCCTTTCCCTGTCTGAATTCAGTTCAAAATGGGCATGACAATGACACACGTCCGGCTCTGCAAGCAAAAGGACTCGGAGGGAGATAATAGGCATAATTAAAACAAACATGCTCTGTTAACGGGAAAGAAAATTCATCTACATCCTGCCCCCCCCCCCCCCCCCCCTCCCCCCCGTGCTGGAGAGGCTCGTTGCCGGTGTTCCCCTGGGCAAGGAGCTCTCACACCTGAGTGAGCAGATCGAGATAAGAACCAGTTATCTTTGCCTCACAGCACTCCACATCCCAGAAGGAGCTCACTACTCTGAGTAGACACAGCATCCTGGGATACAGCAGGACCAGAATAGTACCGGTGTCTTTCTAGACAGAGTCAATTTAGGGCCACAAGTGCATTAAAATGTAATTAATTATTAGTGATCACCTTTTCTGAATAGAGCCGCCTGCAGTTTGCTCCAAGTGATTTATAGGTAAGATGTGTAATATTTGATTCTCATATTGAATGAGTGAGTCAGGCACTTCAAATCAGAAGATACAGTAGAAGATATTCATGCAAAGCTGACATATCTTGTGCACATCTAGACAGGTGCCTGACTGGGGTCTCCAACCCTGCAACAGATGCTGATGTTCATTATTAATATATGTACCATAAAAAACATATATGTATGGCATATACCAATTTAGTATTAAATTCCCATACAGTCAGATTCAGAAAGGGAAGTTTTTCAAAAGCCACATAGAAGCAAAAATTTGCAGGAGTAAACTGGCATGATGTGTTTGACTCTGTAATCATTATGCATATCTATATTTTGATATCTAACCGTATCAAAAAATGTGGTGCCTACATTACCCACAGTCCATTTCAGCCACCAGAAGCTTTGTAGGAAATGTGTCAGGAAGACTCGGACACCTTCTTCTTTCACATACTGCAAATAATTTTCATTTTTGAACCTCCAGTCTTCAGCACAAACAACACTCATCAATTTTTGCTTCCAGCTCCTTCTGGAGTGACAGAAGGATTTATACCACTTTTGTTTCTGTTCTTACAGTCAGCACATACACTCTAGTACCAAAACAATGATGCATTATGGTGTATGAGTCTACACAGAGATGAGAAGAAATGCAATTCTCCCACACACAGACATTTGATCAATTTTTATTAAAATATAACAAGAACAGGCACGTCAATGTTGGAAGGTGTTTTAATGACTCAGTCTTTGAGCAGATGGAGGATAAACTGTTGTATGCCATTTCTGTTCACAAATGCTGGGTTCCCCCAACATTTGTGTGGAATCAGTTGAGTTTGGCTCTGAACTCACTGACAGCATTCCAGCTGGCACATTTTGAGAACAGTGTCTTGTGAGATGGGACGACAACAGTGTGTCTTGGTTTGAAAGGCTTTCAGAGGTAAACGCTTCTTTTGATTTGATGACTTTCTTTGTTCAGCATATTGTCAGGGCACCATTTCATTCAGCAAGGTCAGAAAGGTGAGATGTTAGATCAACCTAATCTCAGATTTGACCTCGAAACTGGCTTCGAAGGTAAATTTTAAAGTACGTTTAGTTTAACCATTGAGGCACCTTTAAAACAAATTAGGAACCAAAATTGAGCCCTCTCATACTGCAAAATGTATATTAAGTAAATATTGTTGGTTATTTTTTCAGTTTCACCACATCAAAAATTTTCAAGAACTTAAGGCCTAATTTTATTTTTATTTTGCTTTTATGTTTTTGTATGTTTTTATTTGCATAATTCAAAAAACTTCCACTTTTTACCTTGAGGTCACAAAACAGTTCCTCTTGTAAAAAAGCAATAAACATTAACTGTTTTTTTCACTTTCACCACATCAAATCTTTGCAACAACGTCAGACCTAACCATAGTTATTTATTCATTTATTTATTTGTTTTTTCTGACCTTTTTGTACAGACCCCGTGAAGGGTCATGATGAGAAATATTTTATAATGAATCACAAAATGTGTGCTCAATTTGTGCAAATTCTCTCGTTTTACTAAATCGTGCAAAATTGTGAGCTTATATTTTTAAAATGTGTTCTTGATTTATTTAATCCAGTGCTCATTTTGGGTAATAGTTCTTTTTTTGTAAATCGTGCTGCCGTTATATTCACTCTTCCTCCTGGCATTCTCGGCTGGCTGACACAACCACAAGAGTTTTTGATGACACTGAAGTTAGTTTTGGATTCATAGCTTCTGATTCACAAGATGATTAAAGGGCTACAACATTATCTAAGGTGGTTTGACAGTCGAAAAATTTGGAAAATTTATTTATTTTGCATTTTCACAAATCAGAAAAAGGTTTCATGAATCAGAAACTATGTTCGATATATTCCTTACTATCTAAAACATTCTTTAATCCAGGTTTGAGAAATGTATGTGTTGCAGTTTTTGATCTGGACTGGAATTGCCTTTAATGTTCTCAAGAATCTGAAGTTGAAGCTAACTTCAGCATTGTCAAAAGTGCTTCATGTGACTGCGCCACACCAGCCCAGGACGCGTGAATATAACGGGAGCACGAAGAAAGAACTATCATCCAAAATGAGCACTCAACTGAGTCAAAACAAAACATGTTTTTTTTTTTTGTTTGTTTTTTTTTTTGAAACAAGCTTAAAATTTTGCAAAATCAGTCCACAATTTAGGAAAACAAGTGTAGGATCTAATAAAACAAGGGAACATTAAACAAGTTCACCATTTAGTAGAATTGAGTTCACATTTTGTGATTCATTATAAAACATTTCTCGTCATGACCCTTCAGGGGCTCCGTATTTCTGTCATAAGAGATCCAGAACAAAAAAAACGAACAAAAAAAGAACAACATAAAATGTGCAATATTTTCCAAAAAGGCATTACCAAATGGAATATTTCACATGAGGCTATTACAGGCTTAAACTATGCTGAACTCAAATGAGCTTTTTATGAGCTTTTCAAAATGCTTCCTGTTTCATTTCTTACTTTATGTCCACGGCAGTTAAAAGACCACATGTATGTGGTATCAGATGGGAGTGCAGTCCTTCCACGGGTGTGAACATCTTATCCTATAAAAAACCTGAACATCCTTCAGAGTCCTGTATCATCATGTCCTCTGAAGCATTGTTGCAAAAATATAAAATTTTGCTTCTCTGCTTGAATGACAGAAGATGCAACAAGCAATTTCAAAAGCTGTCTTGGTTTTTTTTTTTTTATCTTCATACATTTGTAGGGCATCTTGTGAGCTAAAGTGGTCAACAACTAATGACATTTTCTCAGCAGCATATTGGTTTTTGGATCAACTGCTTATGTGTGACTTAAAAGGACATATAAAGGAAGCCTTTTAAGTTGACTTGGGTTGGAAGCGCTGACACATCAAGGCGATCTGTGAAATCAAATTTTTAATCCTTGACTTCTTCTGAAAGATCTTCTTTAAAGCCCTAGTTACCAGATCGCAATCTGATTTACTTAAATACAAGAGAAGATTTTTTAACAGCATGTCACCTGACACCTGATTCTCACCAAAGATGAGTGCCACTGTGAAACGGGGCAAGGTGACAATGGAAATACGCACTTCTGATACACAACGAAAGGCATAAACCTCATATTCCTGTGAGGTGTATTTTATATGCATGTTTTCCACATTTGGGTCCTGGCTCCATACCCTTCTGCTTTCTGGAGGGCCTCGCTGTGGCTCCTCCTTCTCTTCCTCCTCCAAATTGCTCCTCTTAGTTCTGCCAACCTGCTCCAAGAAGAGATGTGCCTGAAGCTTTCTGCAGCCCTGAAGTCAAAGTAGGAAAGAACAGCAGGGCCTCCTGAAGTGTGGGAGATCACAGGATTTCCCCATTTCTTGATCTCCACAGTGTCATCCATTGCCTCTTCCTCTTCTTACCCCTCTTCAGGCCCCTTTGTGCCTGGCAGGAATTCCTCCCCTGATGCCTCCTGGCACTCAGATGAGTCCTCACAGCTGCAACGTCGTCCTCAGTAACCAGCCCTAACCTTAACCGTCAGCATCATACTGCTCCCTCTCGTCAGAGCAGAGACTGCAGCGACAACCTCCCCTGGTTTCAGGGTTATTTTAATGGCTGCGTGCTGGAGGAAAGAGTCTGACTAGCTAGACGAGACTACAAACTATTCTCACAGACTTCAAAAATGCACAAACATAAACATGCTATACCCCACATCCATTAAAAAAGAGGAGGCTCTTTGGATCAAGAAAAGACATAAACAGAGTCTGTTTGGTCTTTGATGAATGAAGTTACACACACAAACACACACACAAAATGTATTCTCAACCACATTCACACAATCCGAACAAACACACCAAGACCATTTTGATGGTGTTCAGCTTTTTTAATGTCATGCATTCTACTTAGAGAACCAGGGTTCCATTGAAACCTGGTGGTTTGGGGGTGGGGTGGGGGTGGTCGAGCACTGCAGCTTGAAACTGTCTTGGCAGACATACTAAGCTACTGTCAAAAAGA
>JBAMYA010000021.1:7881546-7891989 GCA_037176975.1 Arrhamphus sclerolepis | reverse complement strand
CCCCCCCCCCCCCCCCCCCCCCCCCCCCCCCCCCCCCCCCCCCCCCCCCCCCCTCCCCCCCCCCCCCCCCCCCCCCTATATCCAAATTGTGCAACCAAGATTTACCTAGTTTGGAAATATACTAACACTTTTTGAACTCCGTCTATGACCAACAAGATCTCAACTCAAACAAGAGGGGGAAAAAACTTGGTCCATGGACACCCGCGACCTTCCGACGACACTTAGAGGCTATAGTCTGCTAGAATCATTTGTATCTTTTGGTCACATTCCATAATAAAATTAAAGACCTCCAATTAAGTTTGGAATTTGCACACAGCGATATGGAAAAACTAAAGTAGAAGAATAAAACCTCTCCAATACATATATATATATTTACATATACATCATTGTAGAAATACAACAACAATAAACATCATTGATTCCCAGAAAAAGTCCACCATCTCAGTGTCATAATATTAAACAAGCACACATCAACTAACTAAATCAATAACAGAAAATCTTTTAACAAAATTAACTGGACATTTTTATTTAATGTTCTACACAATTCTAGTTTTGGAAGGTCATTCATTCACTGGATAAAAATATTATGCACTTCTCATAGGTCCGCAGTACCACCAACGGGATCTCATCTCCAAGTTTCTCACTTCATCGGGGAACCAAGACAAGAGTATCGTCTCTGTCTTTCACTGTTTGGCATTTTTGTTGAACCATTTGCAGCAACAATATGACAAACCCCCCAAAAAGGAATTCAAGACACTAAGTCGCCACATAAAACCAGTCTTTATACTGATGACATATTATTATATCTAGAGGATCCATATAAATCTATACAAGAAACACTGAATATTTTTGATAATCTAATCTTCGGTCTTAACTACAGTCCTCTGCTTAAAAACAATGGACAGTATTTAAAACACAGGACCAATCTTCCACTTTCACTTATGGATCGTATTGCTACAGTCAAAACGAAAACGCTCACGCAGACAACTGGTTCAACACAGTTAGCTCATTAGTAACACAGTTCTTTTGGAAAAACAAGAAGCCTAAATTTTGAATATCAACACTACAAAAGCAAAAATAATTAGGAGGGTTAGAAACTCCCAACCTCCAATACTATTATGTATTGAATCATCTGTAATATTTAGTAAAATGGATCCAAAAAGAAAACCACAACAACTCATGGATGGATTCTGCTCTAGCTCCTAGAGCAGAATCAATGTAAAATACCTCAGTTTCTGACCTACCCTTCATTCCAATCTCAATAAAGAAGATGAACAACTTTAACAGCCTTACACTTAACTCCACTCTGTCAGCCTGACGGAAAGCAATCAAAATCAGAAAATCCTTTTTAACACCGTGTAAATTCACTTCAATCTGGTACAATCTTGATTTTCAGTTATGCAAGAACCCCATCTATTTCCCGTCATGGCAACATAATGGTATTAGTCACCTGCATTATTTCTTTATTAACAACCAGTTTGTATCTTTCAATATGTTAGTCCAGTGTTTTGGTATTGAGGAAGAACAATTTCCTCATTATCAAGAAATTCAAATATGTAATCAAATGAAAGACAACCACATCTAACAACCTACAACCCCCAAAACTTATTGAGGAGATTATGAAAATTTCCAACTCCAAAAAAAAAGTAATAAAATAAAATGAAATAAAATAAAATAAAATAAAATAAAATAAAATAAAATAAAATAAAATAAAATAAAATCTGACACAGTATCTGCTCTTCAGATATCCAAATGGGAAAATAATTTAACAATCCCCCAGTCCCAATTTCTGGACAGAAATTTGGAATAACATCTTTTCTATGACAAAACACAAATTTACAAGTCATTCAAGACAAAATTATTCATAGATCTCACATCAATAAACACAAAATGGGCTTAGCAGACACAGATATCTGCTCACAATGGATGATTACTTTAACACTACATGGTCCTGCCCACCAGTTCATTCTCTCTGAATAACAGTAACAGAAAAACTCTCCACCATCTTGAGCAACAGAATCCCCTTATCTTCATTGTTGTGTCGACTCTGGTAACTGCACTGAACTTGACAATGTTCCAGTTAAATACAGAAACCCAGTCCTTATTTCTTTAACTATCTCCAAGAAAACAATTCTTCTTAATTGGAAACCCAAAACCTGTTTGTAGATCAATCACTGGACCAACCTTCATATTAAATATTTAACATTAGAAAAACTACATTTAGAAAACAATAACATTTGTAGGAATAAATTAGCTGCTTTTATTAATATCTGGAATCCATTTACCACCTACCTCAAAGTAAAATACAAAACTGAGCCTGGAACTGCACACATTCTTGGTGCTGGTTGGACGGGTAGGTCTGGGGCTATGGAGTGGCCCTGGACCCATGTCTTATGGGCCTTCCGGCAGCTGGGATCACTAACTTCACTCCAATCTGGCTCTAATCTACTCTGGCCACGGGGATAGGGATCCCTTCACCCTTCATTGCCTGTGGTGGTACCCTGCCATGGTTGTCGTGCCTTATGTTGCCCCCATTCTGTTACCCTGTGTCATTCGTGACTGCCTGGGTGCACGGGAATGGGCTCCTACCTTTGTTGGATCGAGGTTGGGAATGTATGGCTTGAGGAACTAGGCTGCTACTGCAGTATATGCAGACACAAGAAAGGAAAAAGAACTACTGCATTAATAGTAAATGCTACTGGATTTTTGATAACTGTTTTTATTCAAAAATATCTAAATTTTATAATTGCCCAGAAAACCACCACTGCAACTGTGCAAATGTACATAGTATCACAGTGATCCAATAACCTGCTGTGAGAACCAAAGCTTGTATCATTTCCAAAGCAAACAACATATTCATAAATTTTATAAGTCGTCTTGGAACGTTCAGTTGGATTTTTCTTTATCCTTCTTTTTCTTTTTTTTTTAATTCATCCGCATTTGTACTCAGCAAGGAGGCACAATTTAGCCAGCATCAAATGAACTGGTACTTAGTCAGCTCAGTGCTCAGGAAAATGATTGAAGAATATTTTAAATATGTTCATTAATGTAAGAAGGACTGTGAAAATGTCTAAAACTAAAATTCACTGTATAGCATTATGTTTAAGTTTGAGTCACATATCTTGATGCCTTGCATGTTAAACACGCTCCAAGAAATAAAGGCAGCAGGAAGACATAAAAAAAAAAACATGTGAGCAAATAAATTATTACACAGGTTTGTTCCAGAGAGTGAGCTTGATTTGGAATGATTGTTCCACTTTAATAACCCACTCTACATGATAGATTGAGGATTCAGCAAAGTACTAATTTCTTTGTAATTGTGAAGCCTACAGATTAAGAGTGAAGGTGGTGGTGGTGGTTTTGGTAGTGTGGTGGGGGAGGGGGTGGATTAGAAATGCAATTCCACAATATACTGCAGTAATAAAATAAATAAATGAATAAAACAGGGGGTGAAAAGGGGTATTAAAGATCACAACCTCAAATATCAACTCAGCACAGTGTTGCCAAGTCTTGTTGCTATGGAGATTGCATCCTACTGCAGGTGTGAGTAACAGCAGAGGAAGTCAACTGTGCTTCCCTCTCTGTGTGTCTTTCTGCCTTTCTGTATCTTGTCCTCACTGCATGTGTTAACACATGTGAGCGTCTCCATCTCATATGCTAATAATTATTGTTGGGCCGCATGTAAATACTTTTGCACATCGAGGGCTTTATAAACTTTCTGTCATTTGCCGTGTGTTCATTTCAGAACAGAGTGGATCACAGTTTAATACTTAATCATCCTCTAACTCTGCAATCTCTTTTTTTTTTTTTTCCAATCATCAGGGACGTCTTTGAAGAGGTGACAACAGAGGACCTCTGGACTGTCCAAATGTAATTAGCCCTCAGGCAGGGTGTTAACAGTGGAGGCTGAAATAAATAGAATCATGCATCCGCATACTGCCAGGAGATCTCCACTGAACCGAGATGTCTTTGCTTTTCGTTAACACAGTGGGAAGAAATCCAGTCTGAAAAGCTGAAAATATGAAATGGTAAGATGTGATGTGACAGTTTTTCAGGATGTGCATTAAAAAAAAGGATAGCGTCTCAAACCTCACTAATTTAATGTCAACTTCTATCTTCTACTCTATCATTTCTCTGTGTACAGTAATGAGTTGTTGCTCTATAAGTGGTAACACTGGTGATTTTCATTTTAATTTCCTGACACTTGCAATGTAATTCCTTTGAATTTATAGTGTAATTTCATCATATGAATCATTTTCTATAAAACACTAGCCGGTTCTCATTAATCCGTAAACTTATTGGCCTTAATTGGACCGTTTCAAACTTATCTGAGGTTCAAATGTTAACTCAGTTAACTCCTATATGGGTAAGTAAGCTCCCTGAACTTTTGAACCCTGTGCACTTTCATCAGCGCATGCAGTTAAACCTGCAGCTGAATCTAAGCTTGATCTAAATTTTTGTGTCCTTAAAGAGGTTTAAGTCTTTTCCTCAACAAAATGAGACATGTATCTCATCACAGAGACTAATTTTGTTTATGTTTGTTTAGCTTCATATAAACCCAAGCTGTCAGAAAATCTGTTAAGTACAAACACAAGACAATTAATTACATGTTAATTGTACTCATTTCAAATGCTAATCTCAGTCGGACATGCCTCTCGAGGACGGTGTCCAGGGGGCATCCTCACTAGATGCCTGTACCACCTCAACTGGCTCCTCTCGATGTGAAGGATCAACAGCCCGACACCAAGTCCCTCCCAGATGACTGAACTTCTCACCTTATCTTGAAGGGAGAGCCCAACCACCCTACGGAGGAAACTCATTTCAGCCGCTTGTATCTGCGATCTCATTCTTTCAGTCACTACTCACAGTTCATGACCATAGGTGAGGGTGGGAACGAAGACTGACCGGTAAACAGAGAGTCTTGTCTTTTGGCTCAACTCCCTCTTCACCACAATGGACCAGCACAGAGCTCGCATTACTGCAGATGCTGCACCAATCTGCCTGTCAATCTCCCATTCCATTCTCCCCTCACTAATGATCAAGACCCCAACCTTATTCCCAACCTGGAGAGAGCATTCTACCCTTTTTCGACCATGGTTTCGGATTTGGAGGTGTTGATTATAATCCCAGTCGCTTCTCACTTTGTTTAAAACCACTCCAGCGAGATCTTCCAGTTCAGCAGCTGGAAAAAGGGCCAACTTCCATCTGGTTCAATTGTAAACCAGTCGAATCTGTGCTTGTTGTGACCAAGACCCTAGATCCAGTTTTTGAATCTGATGCCATCCAGGAAGCATGGAGTGGTGCAGGAAGCTTAAACATGGGAGTCAATTTCTGGTGACCCCCTTGTTTAAAATGTCCAGAATTTACATCAGAAATAACCATACTTACAGTTTGGTACAAACGTGATTATGAATTTTTATGAACCTCATTTTGTCTTGTATAAGAAATGCGCTACACAAATAAACTGGACTTGCCTTGCCCTGTAAAAATTATGTTAAACTACAAATATGTGCTTAACCAAAGGGCTGTAGTGTCAAACAGCTGCCTTTGTCCATTTATGTCTTTTTTCACAGCAGAACAAAGCTAACGGACAAACAACAGCATAACCCAAGAGTAGCCTACACTTGAAAGAGTCTGTCTATGAGTGGCACAAACATGCTGTAACATATACGTATGCATTTACAAAGCTTGCAGAGGCATTGCAGAACCTGATTCAAGGATTTATAAGGACTTACTTAGGGAAATTTACTGCTTCAGTCTGTGCAGATGAAATCCTGCTTTCTTCTCAGAGCCCTTGACAGTAACAACACTATTGGCCAAGAGAGACATAAAATAATGTCAAGTTTCATTCGTAGATAAAACATTTCTTTGGTTCCAGCTTCTCGGTTGTGAAATTTTACTTCACAATTGAGCCAAAGCAGAATATCTGTAAAGTTTGATATGTTAATGGGATACAGATGGTAGCTTTAGACCATTTGAGCTGCATCAAACCATATTTTAATATTTGTTTTGTTTAATTAAGTCAAAACAAATGTATTTATAGGGTGAAAAGTGCATAATAAAATCTATCAGAAATCATTTGCAATTCCACAAAGATTTAGCTTGTCCGTTTGTTTTGTAATTTAAATTTTATTATTTTTAATAGTGCATGGCATAAAAACACAAAAGAAGACAGATTTTTATTTATACACACTCATACTGGCTTGTCCATTTCTATCAGATTGGAGTTGCTGTTATGCACTGCAGGCGGCAACTGCTCAGCTTCCTTCTGGGTTTGAGCCTAACCTAGGCAGACTGGAAGAGGCTTGTTAATCTGTGCACTGCAGCCTCACTCTGAAGGCCACAATCAGGGGACGAAGCATGCACTCACTGAATGACACAAAAATAGAGTTATAATTCTCGTCATCTACATATACAGCATGAAGTGCAGACGTTGAGATCAAGCATGCTTGATCCATCCTTGTTATTAACAGAAGCTGACATTTTCATGGTTCATGGCTCAATCACTCTGTGCAAGCCTTGGTGAGCCAGCACATTTGCATGACGACATATAAAAGCTCCCCCAAGTGTTCAAATATGTTCAAAACTGTATTTTGAAGGGATGATACATCCTAAAGATATCCACCATTTGCACAGAAAGTTCACAAGCATCTTTACTGTACTGTATAGCCTACTTTATTAATAATTGTATAATCTGGTATTAAATAAGCCAACTGAATTCATGAAAATTCATTCCATGTCATCATAATAAAAAGCCAGGTTCTGCCAGCACATGCCTTGTTCATCTGCATCATCTCTGCATCAGGGTTCATACTGTTGTGAGACGGGTTAGTTTTACCCTACTGATGAAGTGTTGTTGCAGTAGGTCATGGTCCAGTAATTAGACAAATAAAAACATGACAAACAAATATATTACAATCTGAATACATAATGATTTGTATCTCATTGGCATCAGAACGAGGAATGTTTGTAAGACACCAAAAACAATTATCAGAGATGATAAAACAGTTATTATGGAAGATTAAATGGAACATGTGTTAAATATAATAACAATGCTATGAATTTAAACCAAACTAACTATCATAACATCTGAATTTTAGAATGCAAATTAATAGATATTTACAAATGTAAAATCCATGAAGCACTTCATAATGAAGGCAGTGCAACCAGGCTGGATAAAAAAGAAAGCAGCACAGGTATAAAGCTTTCACTTTGCAACGTACAAATGTTATTGCATATCACAGAGCTGTTGTATATCAGTCAGGGGCTTTGTTGACAATGGAAAAAAAAAAGAAAAAGAAGTATTCTTATCCTTCAAACCTACACAGAGAAGTACAAAGGAAAGGACACATGAGCCACTTTTGTTGAAGGAGCTTTTGATGCACCACAATTGCTGAAATAATAGTGCTTTATTGAGAGCACTCGTCAATAGTTGTTCAACCTTTCCTGGACCCGGTAAGCAAAGTGAGCATAAGTTATAGTGATGGCGCTCTGCCAGAATCAAACTATTAAGACTCATTAGCTCATATTGATTGTTCTGATGATTGACATTCTGAAAGGAGGCAGCAAAGAGAAAGGTCAGCTCATGGATCTTAATTTGACCTCACTAACCTGTCACTGATTGGCAGCAACTGTCATCCTTAAATTTTATTTAACAGTGATTGAGTACTGCGGAGACTATAATGATAATAAACCTCTAGGCATCCTTGCAGCTCAGGGTCCCCGAGATTCTCACCAGCCTTTATGACACAGCTGCTCCTTCTTTATTCAAGTTGGGAGTACTGGTGGACCTTATGTCTGCAGTACAATTTTGCATTGTTTCTCGTATTAGTCTTTATTCATTTAATTGCAATCCTTTTTTGGATGTGACTAGAGTGGTCTCTGGTCAATGCTTTTGGTCATCATGTGTATACAAGTGCAATTTCCATTGTTGTCCTTGTAGGTAGATCTAATCCTAAACCATGTTGTCTAATTTTCAATAAAAACATAATAAAAATCCACAGGCACCCGCAGTGTTGTATGTAATCATGAGCAAAGATGCAACATGAGCCAAATTTTAAAGCAGCACAAGTGAACTTCAGTAATTTTTGGCTCAAAGGGAGTAGAGGTGAAGTCAGTTTTATAATACTCTCCGGGATTTACTGTTGTTCGGTCTTTTGCTTGGTCACTCTACTTGAGTAGCAAGAAGACCACTGTGGCTCTGTGAGATAGTGCCAACATTCTTGATGCGTGTCATAGTGCCATGAAGTCATACAAGGTCTCAACCAGCGACAACCAAGATGGGAATCCAAAGTTATTTTAGGTGTCTTTTGGCAATAGTAGAGACTGGAGACCTTGGAAGCTACTTGATACTAAAATAATCAAATATTCCTTCAAATTAAATTGAAACTAATATCTTAACATGGTGTCATTTAACAAACCATACCAATATGCTCATGAAGACGTGTTAAAATGTTGATGTTTTTGGTGTGGTACTTGTTTTACTCAAAATCATTCAACTATAGATGAAACCTTGACATTTTGCTGATGTTTTCTCAGAATTTTCTTTCTGGTAGTATCTCTCAGAAGTCTGTGTAATTTCTCATCTGGAAGCAGTGAGTGACTGCAGTAAAGGGATGGGCGTCATCTTGACCATGAAGAGCTTTCCTCACCCTTGAGTAATGTATGGGCAGTGAGGCAGATCTACATTGTGAACAGAACAGGAAGTACAGAATTAAACAACATTATCAGTATTCAGTGTCAGCAATGGTCATTGAGCAGAGGGAAAACATTAGGATAATAAGGGTGCAAAATAAAAGAAAATGCTTCTTGGAGGAAAGGACCAGTTATGTAAGATTGGGACTTGCTTACATGTACCCTCTGATTTCATATAAGCTAAAGAACGTTGTCCTGCTTTCGCCTCTTGGTCTCTGTCACATTGCATTAATGCATTTATTTTAAGGGACTGTTAATTAGTCTACTCTGAAAATAATGTTCGTCTGTTAAACAGCCTTTCCAAAGATCTTTTTGTGAGCAAAATCAGCCATGAGCATTATGACCGTGGACTTTTTCTTAGAATTTGCAGAGCACAACACAAAACCAGTGTATACCAGGTCAGATATGAGAGAAATCAATCCTATGTGCTTGCAGTGCAGAGCTTTACAGCTAATTTGCACATGCAAATCTGAAATCAGAAGTTAGGCCAAGATACATTCCTCAAGCTCACAAGCTGACCATCTAGTTAGCAATAGTTAACTGCATCTGCTCAATGTCTCCAGAGTGTTAGCAATAAAGACAGGGAAGAAAGACCACCAGAACTTCAGAACTTCAGAAGATCCAGAAAATCAGACATAAACACTGCCTCAACCATGAGATTCTAGATTGTACACTACCAGTCAAATGTTTTAGAACACCCCATTTCTTCCAGTTTTGTATTATTTTTTAAACACTTCAAGTCCAGTGAATAACTTAAAATGATATATAGGTAACTAGTGAACTTCCAGAGGTTAACAAAAAAAATGTAGGGTCTTTTTCAGGGAAAGAAATGTGATGCACCTCACAAGTGCTGCACATTTATGGGAATTTCTGCTGCAGAGTTGGGAAGAACTTTTTGAAGAATGTTTAATTTCCATTGTAGAAAGAATCCCACAAGTGTGTTCAGTTGTCACAGCTACCAAAGGTATGTATAAAATGCTTTTTTTCCATCTTGTATAGTGCTTATTTTGTTCGATCTCATTAATGATTAGTCCTACCCCAGTTAAGGCATTTTAGGACCTTTTTATGAAATCATTCTCAGCACATATCAGCATGTATGTACATTTGTCATGGTTTGGGGTCTTGCCTTTGTTCTTTTCCTCACTACCTCCATTCTGTTTTATTATCTTACTGCTATAGTTTCAGTGGTTATGCTTTGTCAACCATCTGGGTTTATCTACATAAGTCTTTATTTTTCTGGTATTTTACTTTCAGTGTAGGTCCTTTGCCTTACTCTCTATTTAATTTTGATTGTATTTTTTCTCTGTGTGGTATCTTTCTTTGTTTGTCCTAATTATCTCCATCTGTGTCTCGTCAGCTTGTCTGTGAGTGTACGTAGTGTCTTTCCTCCTTCTTAGTCTGTCATTGTTCTGTCCATCATGCTGCCTTGGCTGATTTCAAGTCCACATACAACAGTAAATACTATAGTGCATATACACAGTAGGATATAGTACTGTATTTTCAAAGTTGAATATGCTGTGGCACAACCTGAAGCCGGTCAAAGGTCTGTCCTGACTGGTTTGGTTTCCACTACTGTCAATTTTTACATTGTGGGGTATAATTAGTGAGGTAAACTGATCAGTTGTGCATTAGATATAGCACACCATCCATGTAGATATATAGTTGTTTGCATTTTGTACACTGAGTACTACATTTTGGTAAAAATCAGTCTTAAAGTGGACATTTTTGAACGTATTTGCTCATCATATC
>JBAMYA010000021.1:7856468-7871054 GCA_037176975.1 Arrhamphus sclerolepis | reverse complement strand
CTGCAGCCCACCCAGGAGCCAAGGTCAGGACCACTAACCTTCAGCCGACACACACACACACATATATATATATATATATGTATATATACATATATATATATATATGTATATATACATATATATGTATATGTATAGACCTACTCATATGAATCTGGCAGGAGATATTTCTTTTTTGTTTCAGTGACTGACAAAACAGGGCAATAACAATGAAAAATGAAAGCTAAAACCCAGTGTATAAAAATCTATATAATCCTCTATAAATCCAAAATGTTAATGCTGATTTTTGTTTTTTGTTTTTTTTTTAGAATAATGCACGATGAGGTGAGCGAGACAGAGAACATCAGGAAGAACTTGGCAATAGAGCGCATGATCATAGAGGGCTGTGAAGTTCTCCTTGACACCAGCCAGACGTTTGTAAGACAAGGTAACTCTCACCTTCAAGTGTTGAACTTTAGATCACAGCAGAGGAGAGTCTCTCTGTCCCTCCACATCACCTTTCTGGCAGGGACAGAGGAGAGTCTCTCTGTCCCTCCACATCACCTTTCTGGCAGCCTGATTTCACAGTCTGTAAATGGGTTGCTGCATTGATGCTCTCTGGGGAGATTCATGCATTACTCACATGGAGGGTCTTTTATTTTCAAATGTAATTAGACTGTTCTGGGGACAAACTGATGATGAATCTGGAAGCGTAAATGTCAGATGTCCCCAGCAGGTTTTGATGGGTGAGGAGAGAATAAACAGAGATGGTACCTTATTTAATCCTTACAACTCATGCAACTCTACAGACACTACATATTTTTTTCTTAGTTTCTCTCCTTTATCACACCCCTTGTTCATGCCTTTTTTTCCATCTAAATAAATACTCTGTCATTCTGATGGCACACACTCTTTTACTTTTTGCATGCAGGGTCTCTCATTCAGGTGCCAATGAGTGAGAAGGGTAAGATCACCCGTGGGCGACTGGGCTCTCTTTCTCTGAAGAAGGAGGGAGAGAGGCAATGCTTTCTCTTCTCCAAGCACTTAATCATCTGCACCAGGGGTTCTGGAGGAAAGCTTCATCTCACTAAGGTAGTGAGCTGGTTGTGGACCTGCCAACCTTACAGAACCCTGACTATCTGAGCTAAAATGAACACATCAACTGACACCAGACATAAGATTTAGAATATGAGATGCCAGGGCGTTCCTGACGACTGGTAGCACATGTGCAAGTGCGCTTGTGCAGCATAATAGAGGCATATTATTACGCCACATTGATTAACTTTAAAGAGGGTGATTTTTGTTTGGAAGTGTTTTGAGAGCAGATTTTATTATTAGTGGCAAACTCTGTCATTGACACAGTCACTTGTTTTGACTAGGATATTTAAAAAAGAATATTCTCATTACAAACCTAATGCTGAGTTGGATAAGGATCTTTGTTGTCATTGTATGTCATGAAAGAATGCATCATGTTGAGGTAAAGAAACTAAAAGCACATTGCATGTTATTTACAGAACGGAGTTGTCTCCCTTATCGACTGCACTCTCATGGAGGACCCTGAGGGGACAGATGATGAGTGTGAGCATTTAATTTATATTCTGGCTTCTAGCAAAATGCATTACCTGCCCCATGTATGACGTTTCATATCGTGCTTGATCAGTGCAGTGTTTTGCAGTTTATTAAAAAAAATGTATTATTATTATTATTTGGGATGCTTAAATATTTCCTCCCCAAAAGTATCAGAAAAACAATAGCTTAAGAAGCATTCAAACGTTCTTAGTCAGTCACCTGTATCATAACTAAGTTTTACAAACATTGCCTAAAATTTTGCATTATTTCTTGTAAACACAGAAATATTATTAAAAGTTTGTTTTGATTGTTATTATTACTCAATACAGTGTAATCCACTGATTTTTTTCTTTTTTTTTTTTTTTTTATATGTTTGCTAATTGATAACGTTTGTTCCACCTCAAAGCTAAATCAGACAAGAGTGGCCAGGACATGGAGCACCTGGACTTTAAGATTGTGGTGGAGCCAAAGGACAGCCAGTCATTCACAGTCATCCTGGTGGCGTCCTCGAGGCAGGAGAAGTCCGCATGGACCAGTGACATCAGCCAGGCATGCCAACACACATAATAATCTCCAGCAGTCAGACAAGATCTGAGGATGTTGGCTGAAAACCTTCACATTGCAGTACTCAATAACATTTCCTCTGTCTTATCTGTTTACTTCACTGTCTGTGTCCTGCAGTGCATAGATAACATCCGCTGCAATGGCTTGATGATGAACGCCTTTGAAGACAACTCAAAAGTCACAGTGCCACAGATGATCAAGTAAGATAGATTTTATTCACATGTAATGCTAAGGAGCTTTTCCTGCTTCATAGAAGTTTGTCTATTTGTTAACAGATCAGATTCAAGCTTGTACTGCGATGATGTAGATATCCGCTTCAGTAAGATGATGAACTCCTGCAAGGTGCTGCAGATCCGTTACGCAAGTGTTGAGCGACTGCTGGAAAGGCTGACTGATCTCCGCTTCCTTTCAATCGACTTCCTCAACACTTTCCTGCACTCCTATCGAGTGTTCACCACTGCGAATGTGGTGCTAGATAAACTCATCACAATCTACAAAAAGCCCATCAGCGCCATCCCTGCGCGGTGAGTCACTTTACATTTGGACAGACTTTACATTTGTAAGGTTGTAACAGGTCTTACAAGCAATTAATTCTGGAATTTTCTGACATTTCTCAAACTCTTGTCATACTACATACATACATACATACTACTACTTGAATGTAAGAATAACTGTTATGTTATGCACATTGTCTTTCCAGTTTAACTAATACCACATTAATTGTTTGTTTCTGCTGTTATATTTCTTTAAAATCTTTTTTTTTTCTTCATATTTTTCTATTTTTTTACTTATGTCAACAAAAAAATGCGTGATGGGCCTGAGATCAAACACTGAAAAAAACATGTTGAGCAATTACTGAAAATGTTTTATTTTAACTGAAACAAATACTGCTATGCTTACTATTTGTTTAAATATTACTTCCAAATGGTGACATGGACATATATTTATAGAGACTTTTGAGTGAACTTGGGAAACTTCTCTTCTGATGCTCCTCCCCTAACTTGTGGGATCCCCAAAGGTCCATTCTTGGTCCATTGATGTTTTGGTTTTTTTTCAGTTTACAGTTCTGTACATGCTTTCTTTGGAATCAGGTTTGAATAAATATATATGGCATTTTATATTGGTTATTAAGATGCTAATCATACTTATCAACTAAATTCAAAATGCTTTGGTTGTCCCCGACAGGGGAATTAAAAGGCACAGAGAGCAACAACACAGGACTTATGTCTTCCCCTAAAAGCGACAGCACAAAATTGCATCTGAAACAAACAAATTTGCAGCTTCTATGCAGTTTTGTTTTGGCATACATTTTCAGCACTGAAGTTAATCTCCCTATTTATAGCACTGATGAAATGGTTTATATAACTCCATCAGGCCTTATAATGCAGATACCATGAGCCTGCTGAGTGTTTCTGATGATTGGGTGTTGTTGGTTAAGGTAAAGTCAGAGGTATTTACTGCATGCATGTGTGCAGATGAATGTGTGTTGGCTCAAGTCCTTCTCGTTTGGCTGAGAGTGTTTCACATGTGATCTGTTGCTCTATGGCAACCAACCTCGGTGGTGCAGGACCCCACCCTCCCCTCCTTCTCCTTTCCCCTTGTCTGCAAAAGATCCATAGTGTGAAATATTGACAGAATGTTGCAATGGGAGTTAACTGCACTGCACTGCCTAGAGCAAAGACCCAACTGTGGAGTTCAGATCAGGACGAGCTCTCTATGTCCACGCCCTGCAGTATGCTCTTGCCTGGTGCTTGTCATGTCACTATGAGACACCTACACTTGGCTGCTTGTGTCAGCAGTCGCCATGCGCACTATCACTCGCTGTGCTATTTATGGGAACCCGTGAGGTCGGCAGGAGGGTGGCTGGAAGTGGGAGAGGTTTACTGAAACACTGCAGTCTGTATCCTGCTCTAAAACATTGAGACACAGTTTCAAAAAGACTTTTCAACGCTGGGTTGATTTGCTTTGCATTCATTATTTAGCAGGAGATGTGTTCTTTTTTCAGCTAAGCTCTTTCTTAAAACATGAAGTATACTTTCTAAATATCAAAGAAACACAATCGTTCACCCGAACATCAACTGTATGTATCCACTCTTGATGCAGGTCCCTGGAGTTATTCTTTGCCAGCAGTCAGAACAGTAAATTCCTTTATGGAGAGACTCCCGGCTCCCCCAGGGCTAGCAGAAAGTTCTCCTCCCCTCCACCCCTTGCTATTGCCAAGAACTCATCTCCAAACCGCCGTCGCAAGCTTTCTCTCAACATTCCCATCATCACTGGGGGCAAAGCTCTTGATCTGGCTGCCCTCAGCTGTTCCTCAAATGGCTATGCAAGCATGTATTCCTCCATGTCCCCATTCAGCAAAACCACCTTGGATATCAACAAACTCTACGTGTCCAGTCCTATCGCAAGCAAAATCTCAGACGAGGGAGAGGACAAGAAGGACAAGGTGGAAGATGCCTCAGCGTGCAAACAGGGTAGGTCTGCTGCAGTATTGCATGTAAATACTTCCAAATTCGAATTGCTGTAATTTTTCCCTTGAATTTCACTTGAAACGTCTGCTCACTGCCTTGTGTTCGCCACGACACAGATCTTTCTGTACAAGAAGAAAGTGATAACGATCAAAACCAGAGTGATGATGGAGACCCAGAAGCATCTCCCACCAAGTCTCCAACCACACCAAAAAGCGTCAAATGCAAAAACTCTTCAGGTAGATTGTGTCCTAAACTTGTGGAGGAATATAATCAGTATTTCAAAAGTTTGCTCTCCAAGCTTTTAGACCACCAACCTTTCAATGCCTCCAACCAGAGCACCAACAAACCTTTTACACTATTTTCACGTACAACATTTTCGAGTTTGCAATAGAGCATATTTTACTGGACTGAAACTTAACCAAAGGTTGCCATGCTGATGTGTGATGCTACAACACCACAACAGCAAATAAAAATAAAAATAACATAAGCCACATTATACATCTTTTGGTCAACAGTAATGAATATGAAGGGAAAGCAAAAGCTTGGCTTTAGTGGGTGTTAGGGAGACTTATGTCTATATCAAGAACATGCTGCTTCCACTAAAGAGGCTGTTTTACTAGAGCCAAGATTTTCTAAGCCTTCTAGATCTTCCAACAAAATTACACAATAGATTTTAAAAGCATAGCCTGTTCAGGAATATGTGTGAATTATGCGAAATTGTGGAGCAGGGTGACAAATTCGTATCTGCTCATGATCTATCCATCTTCCCAGGATTCAAAAATAGCAGAGTGCAAAGAATATGTTGATTCCTCTGTTATGCTGATATTTGGTGGCTATATTTAGCTGCAACCATCTTGAATATCAAAGCTTCTTGCAGAGCAGTCTGAAGGGAAACTATTACGTTGGCCTATAGTGCTCCCTAGTGGAGGTTTGTGGATCATTCTGCAGTCCTTAAATTTCCTGTATGTTGTCAAAATTTTATATTAGGAATTTAATCGCAACACATTACTTGTGAAGTCTTTATGGTCTTAATAGCGTTGATGTTTTTTTAACTGTGTTTTCTTTCAGAATTTTCCCTGTTTTCCTACAACAACGGCATGGTTATGTCCTCGTGCCGTGAGCTTGACAGCAACCGCAGCGCTCTGTCTGCTGCCTCTGCCTTTGCCATCGCCACAGCTGGAGCCAATGAGGGCACACCTACCAAGGAAAAATATCGAAGGATGTCCCTCGCTAGTACAGGTATCTTTACCTAACCATGATCAGAACTAAAGTTCGGTTTTCTTACCTTTCATCATAGTGCCAGGAATTGCAGCAGATAATCAATGATTTTATGGATTTTCAGAACTCTGTTTTTGTCCTTCTTTTTGCAGGTTTTCCAACAGATCAAAGAAATGGAGACAAAGAGTTTGTGATCAGACGAGCAGCAACCAACAGGGTCCTAAATGTGTTGAGGCACTGGGTGTCCAAACACTCTCCGGTAAACGCTCAGTCCAGGACACATTAAGATGCACAGGATGTTAAATGCGCTACTGAGCTAAACCATGATATTGACACTGTCCTTGTTAGCAAATTAAACTACACAGAGATGACTTAGGGATTTAGTTTATCAAACTCAATAAACAAACACTAAAAGACATTCAGAAAGGGGTATAAGCTGCAGATAATACCAATGGATCATAACTAATATTGTTCTTTATTGCTACTTGGGACCAACATCTATAAGAATTTAGCTGTCTTCATCGAGCAAACTGTGTTTTCTTGTCCTCTCCAGGACTTTGAGAGTAACAATGAACTCAAAACAAAGGTTATTGCCTTCCTGGAGGAAGTGATGCATGACCCTGAGCTTTTGACCCAGGAGAGAAAGGCTGCAGCCAACATCATCAGGTACAGTTGTGTGCCATTTGGATGTAAGATTAAAATGTGTTTCACTGTCATATTTAGGCCATTCTTTTAACCAATATTGTTAGGTAGTCAGCTAGTTAAGTTAGTCAAAGTACTCATAAAAGGATTAAACTCTATCTTGAATTTTCATGGCATCATCTATTGAGACCGTTGGTGTAGATACAAAAAATGCATCAAACACAACACTTTTTTTTGTGTGTGTATCTATATAGAATACACATTAACACAAAAAAGTGGAATATATTGTTTGACTTTTTTTCTTTTTGTAATTTTATGATTTTTTTCAGTGTTGTGTGTGTATGTGTGTGTGTGTGTGTGTGTTCCAAAGTTCTTGTAGCCATTATTTATTAATGAGCGGTAACTAATGCCTGAGAATGTACAGCAGATAAACGGGTTTAACAAAATGTTAACATTTCTTTAGCACATTTTTATTTACTCTAAACACATTTGTGCATAGTTTGTTATTTTTACAGTGTTACATCTTATTGTATAAAGAAAAAAATGGCTGCCATAATTTTTTTAAATCATAAGTCATATCGAACCTTGGTGGGGTTGATTGACCATTATTGGCCTATAGACCTTTACTTTGAATGTATGAGCTACTGTATTTGTGATATTACTATGTCCTGGAACTTTCTCGTTGGATTTTCATCTCTGAAATTTTCAATGAAACAAAACTTGCTTGTATGCTCCACATTTCCTAGAACTTGGTCTTTCTTTTTCTGTTTGTCAGGACTTTAACTCAGGAAGATCATGGTGACAACCAGATCACCACAGAAGATGTGACACAACTGGTGAGTGAAGTCAGTAGTTGTGATTTGTTGTCTGCTTTTGTTCGATCCTTCTTTGACCATAAGAACTCAGTGCTTTACGCAATGAAGAGTTCATACATCATTTAAATTTCTTTCAGATGCACTGGAATTAGAAAGGAAATCATTAATTAAATGCCTACAGTCGAGTTTAATTTGTCAGAAATATTATTTCCCTTAAATGGCCCTAATATGTCATTATTTGTTAATGAACTCTTAAAGATCATTTTTTTCTGAAACATTGGAGTGTGCTTGTTGTGCAAGCTCGGTTTGAGGGCAATATTACAAGTTCATAAAGAAACACAAACCAAGACTGTTGTGGATACACAAATATGTCTACCTCTTTACCCAACAGCACAACATCACTCTGTGTTTCATTTGTATTTTGGTGAAAAGCACTAGCGTCATCATAAGTGTTCTTCAATCATTTACCACTAGGAGGCTCTTATTCTTGAAGAAATTTCACTTCTTGTCTAAAAGGTCTCCTGAGCTCTTACTGGTCACAGGTGAGATCTGGTGTAAGGGACTGTTTTTAGACAGTGAGGTTACCATCTGGATAAAAGAAGACAGATATGTAGAGAGCTGTATTAAACTGGAAAAACCATCAAGCTAATGACAATTCAATTCAAAATACTTTTGTCCTTTTATTTAATCCTCAAAGCAAAATTCAGTATATATACATAAAAAAGACCTTAGATGGGTTTCCAGCCCAGCATTTCTTATACTAAACTGAATATGTTTAGACACTGAAATCCACCTGAATTATTCATACTCACCTCTGCTGCTCATCCTACAAATACATTTTCATTACAAATATGGAATCATTTAAAAGGGAAACAAACAGGCCTTAGATAATATGGATAATATTTAATTTGGGAGTATTTGTGCTCTGTTTTAAACACTATCAGACGTTTTTGTCTCTTTTAGGTTGGAGGAGGGAAAGCTGAGTCCTTTGAGAACCATTCTGCATTAGAAATTGCAGAGCAGCTGACTTTGTTGGACCACCTCGTGTTCAAGGTCATCCCATATGAGTGAGTGCCGTCACACCTCAGCTATATTCTATCCATTGGCAAAAGTAACACACAAAGGATATAATCATCAAATTCCTCTGTACCTTGATTTCTTCTCCTTACAGGGAATTTTTCGGTCAAGGCTGGATGAAGAACGACAAAAATGAGAAGACACCGTACATCATGAGGACAACAAAGCACTTCAATGATGTATGTTGCATTATAAAAAGTCAGCAAGGCTCAATGCATTGACTTTCTGACACTAAATCCAAATTACTTTTCTTTTTTTCTTTTTTAAGATGAGCAACCTCATTGCCACAGAGATCCTGCGGTGTGAAGACATGGTCTCTCGGGTTGCAGTCATAGAGAAATGGGTGGCTGTGGCCGACATCTGCCGCTGCTTGCATAACTACAATGCAGTGCTTGAGATCACCTCTTCTCTAAACCGCAGTTCTGTTTTCCGCCTCAAGAAAACCTGGCTCAAGGTTTCCAAGCAGGTGCTTATCATTCTCTATACTAATATACTGTATGCTGTTTATTCTCAAAGTGCACAGTGTCTTAAAAATGTGTCCGTGATTGCTTTTTTTTCTAGACAAAAGCATTGATTGACAAGCTGCAAAAGCTGGTGTCATCAGAGGGGAGGTTCAAAAATCTGAGGGAGGCTTTGAAGAAGTGAGTTCAGTGCAGGAACACCTCTGAACTTGATCAGTCATATTAACACATCGTGCAAGTGAATGATGAGCTGTTGTTTTTTTTCCCTCCCACCAGCTGTGATCCCCCCTGTGTGCCCTATCTGGGGATGTACCTCACTGACCTGGCTTTCATTGAGGAGGGAACACCAAACTACACTGAAGACAACTTGGTTAACTTCTCCAAGATGAGGATGGTGAGATGTTTGGTGATTAGTTAAGTGGGTAAATTCTATTCCAGCTTCAGAAGGTAACTTGCACTTATCATTTATGTTTTTTTCTTGTTTGTTTGTTTGTTTTTTTCCAGATTTCTCACATCATCAGAGAAATCAGGCAGTTTCAACAAACAGCATATAAGATTGACCTGCAACCAAAGGTAAATTAATTCGAGGACCAAAGCCCAGTGTCTTGTAACCCAGTTAACTGAATTATGTCTTGAGAGTATGCAAAGTCCAAAGGCTGTTTTTCACAAAAATCTACATCGAGCCAAAAGTAGCTACTGTTATTTCTACAGTACCATTCAAATAGTTTGTACAGTTCTTTAGCCCCAACTGGAAATAATGCCTAAACGTGTTCAACCAAACAGAGGTTATTCTTTTGTTGTTGTTGTTGTTGTTTTCACAATTAATTTAGCAGCACAGGATTAGTTTGGTTTTTAGATTAATTTAATTAATCTTAGCAGCATGGAGCACTACCATTTCGTTCATATAAAATTCAATTTGATATTCCTTGATGGTTTTTAAACTTGTGTCATACTAACTGGTTGTTGAAAATCAATATGAAATTAATATTAGGCATTTATGTATTATTCATTTACAATTTTAAAAATAAATAAATAAATAATGAATAAAATTAAAGAAAAAATAAATCTCTCACTTGGTGACCTGATTATAACTGATTTTCCACACTGATCCACTGCTAAATGTAAAAGAAAAATACCTTCAGAAGCAAATGACATTTATCATCTCATTATACTGGCATCTAGTATGTCTTTGGGTCTGCTCCAGTAAGCAGACATTTACTTACTGGGTGAAATGACTGAAAAGCATCAAAGTAGTGGGCATAATAAGAGCTGGTTGATTCCTAAAAATCCCAAAAAATAAAAGAGCTTCATATTCAGCTAAATATCAATAAATATGACAGAAAATAGCTAAATATGAATAAAAAAGGATGGAGAAATATTATTGTTTTGCTTGTCTGTAACTCTCGGATTGCCATCTTTCCTTGACAACATGTCAATTCCCATCAAGGTAAAGAGGGAGAAATAAGGAAAATACATAGATTTTTTTTTTTTTTAAATCTTTTACATTTTATTTCATTTTATTATCTATTTATGTATCACTGTTCAGAAATTGATGGCATGGGTTTTAAAAGTACATCAATGCACTTAGGGAGCAAATGCTGGTCAATGAGGTCAGCTCCCCCAGAGCAGAAGCTCTCAACAAAAACTGCTGTCAACTTTAAAGCTGGACATGATGAAAAGCTGTCAGAACACGAGGTGTAACTAAGCGGGCTGCCTATGAGGCGACAGGGTCATGCCCATATCCACATCTATCCACCATCAAAAGCACCAGCAATGTGCATTTGAGCTCTAACTGGACTTTGAGCGTCATACGTTTGAGATCTGTTTGCCACTTTGTGGTTTATGTTAAAAAAAGAAAAAGGTTTTCTCCACATCTCAAATTTTTCAGCCTGCTTTCATTCACTTGATTCCACTACATGTGTGTGTTTTGTTGGAGCCCTATTCCACAGGAGTATTTTAGAGGTGTTCAGACATCATCAGGTCAGATCTCTTATGATGGAGAATTACAGAGTATGAATCGGGTTGTAAGTTGTCTGAGCTGAGTAGGGCGATACATGCTATTGTTAATGACTGGTCAAATGTAATTTGACTGTCAGAGTTGAATTATTTATTTATTTACTTATGTATTATTAATTTAATGCCGGTGTTAATGACAGTTTAATGAAAACCCTTCACCATCCCTTGCAGGTAGTCCAGTATCTACTGGACAAAAGCTTCGTCCTGGATGAAGAAAGCATGTACGAAGCCTCACTCAGAATTGAGCCTAAAGTGCCCAACTGATGGGGAAGGTGGTCATCCACTATCTTTTTCTTTTCTGAAAATATTACACATGAGCTAACATACAGTACATATTGACATCTGTATAGTTGTACATGTTTAAGATATTTGCTCTTCTGTACAGTAGATGTTTAAGGTTGTTTGATGAAACAAAATATTTCCGTGTTTATTTTTGGTTGTTGTCATAACAACACTTGATGAAAGGAATTTTTTTTTATTTCAATTAATTTGGGGTAATTCAAGAATAATAATAGAGGTCACTCTAGTTGCATGCAACTGTGTCTTATTAGTGACCAATGACATTATTTTGAATGATGTAATACTGTCTAATTTGCACTTTCTGAGCACTCGTGCTGCTGTTCTCTTGGCTTGACTTCTATTGATCGTTCTCTGCAACCAATGTAGCATTGTATAAATGAACTGCATAAAATCAGGTACAAGAGCACAGTCAAAGTAGGTTAACTGTATTTTAAAAGGGGGAACAATGATCAGTGGAAATGATATCAAGGCACCCAAAGCATAAGTGTCTCTGTGCTTCCCAAACCCAAAGAAGCAGGATTCATTCTTTCCTTTTTGCTCACTACTCAGAAGACATGCACATATTTAACTATTATGTTGTGAACCAGCTCAACAGGACCAAACAGCTCCATGGGCTCGCTGACATTGGGAAAGGCGAGCTGTTGAGCACCAAATTGCATCATTGTTGATTTCTTTTCAAAATTAAGTTTCATTATTGTATCTTTCAAATTTAAGCAAGAATAGTGGTGCCATCTGCAACATTCACAATGGAGTTTTTTTTACATGTCTGAGTATGCAAAGATTCTCTCTGGAAATAAGTCAAATCCAGAGGAACCACATTAATTCCCTAATTACTAATCCCTGACTTTTTTTTGTCAATCTGTTTGATTTTAAAACAAAAAAGCAACACAAAGTTAAATGCAACAGTTTTTTTTCTTTTCTTTTTTTTTTTACTATCATCCATTACACATCTACAACCTGACCAGGGTCCTCAACCCAGGAGTTGGGAACCTCTGTTCAAAGATTATTGTTTTCATTCACCTAAACTTGACAAATGCTAAAGGTGACAGAACAGTCATCTGAATTATTTGTTACACTTAAAATGCACCACTTTGACTTTGCTTGAATTTCTTGTTCGTTTGTTTGCTTTTTAACTCATGAAAATAGATGAGATGAGGTTGTAGGTGTTGTACTTTCAGGTTCAGGTTCTACTTCTGTAGAGTAAAAGGTTGTTGCTCTTCTGTAATTAAAAGACAATCTGTCCTTTTTGCTGTTCCAGTGATTGTGGAACGTGACTGTATATCATTCTGTTATATGCATTGCTGTTGAAAACTCTGATAAACTGTATGTGAATGACCTCTGCCTGCAGCATTCAAACACTATTTTTGTAGTAGTATAAAAGAGAGCGACCAGCTCTTTATATGAACATGGGAGCATATTTTGTACTTTGCTGGTAATTCACTTCACTGAGATGTGCTGTGCAATTTGTACATGCAACCTGGCATATTTCTCAATGTGAAATGGTGTAATCCTTTCAAAAATAAGATGCATCTCAAGCTTAATACAAAATGCTACAACAACGTGGTCTTGACACCATGACTTAGAGGTAAGACGCAACTTCAAAGTGTTTTGCATTTATACTGTAGTCCTGTCTATAATCATTTCTGTTAGCAGGAATATAGTAACGTAGTGCTTATTCTGTGAATATTTGTATGTATTTTTACTATGTATGTACAGTACACTTTTGAAGCTCATGTGGTAGGCATGCAACACCTTCACAGACAAAATAATACTACTTATAATGTATACACTTATACATGCACATACTCTTATAAGGTATTTAAACAAATAAACATTTTGCTGTTAGCAATACCCAGTGGTATGAAAATTATCTTTCAACCCTCATGTTTCCACAGCTTAAGAAGTATTCCCGGTTTTGTAATTAAAAAAAAAGAAAGAACAACATCCACAAGAGAAAAGCAAAGAAATACAGATGACAATAACAAGTAAATAAAAAACATGTTTCCCAGGTACCTCTTGTTAATAAATCTATTTTATCTCAGGGGCATTTTGTCTCAAGTGTTTTTGTAGATCTGTCAGGTGACATCTTGCTCACTAAAAGGGATTAAATAAAATATAATCTGAAAATATTTGACAGAATAAGCAAAGCTCTGTTCTAAGAAACACACTGCATAGCATCCAATAGATCAAGAAGTAGAAAAACCGGCAGTAAAAGAAAGTATTATAAATTAAATTATAGATTAAAAAGAGCCACTGACAGGACTGCACTGAGTTGGGAAGGTTTGACACATCTTGTAATACCACTTTGTCCCACAAGCAGTGTACTTTGTTACAACAGGGGTTAATAAGTGAACTTTCTTATTATATGCTGCCTTATGTGGTCAAAAGTGGTATTGCTACATAATGTGGTTTCAACCTCATGCAGATATACATCTTTTACTGGAGCCTGGCTTTGTTCCATTACATTTACCAGATGCTTTTATCCAAAGCAACTTACCACAGAGGGATACAATCAAACCACAGTAACACAGTAAATTACCAAGTAAGTGCAGTTAAATCAGCATTCGGTGCATAATACAGGTCAGTGCAGCTAGGACACAACTGAAGTGCACATTAAGAAGTTAAAGAGAGAACACAGCTTATGACAGAAAGTAGGCTATTCTTTTAAGAGGAGCGTTTTCAAGAGCTTCTTCAATGTAGAGATGGATGACTGCTCTTTCAGCTTGTTCCACCATGGAGGAACCACGCAGAGGAAAGGGCAAGGCCAGTCAATGATCTTGTGATGAGTACAAAATAAGTACTCACACATCAACACACATCAAGGCTTTAAAACTGAGGTCACATAAGCAGAAGCAGACTCCAAGATCCCTCTTTTTGGTGAGTGTCAGAGACTTATGTTTTATTCAGGTGAGACATGGACTCTTTGATTAAAGATCGAATATGCTGCTGCATTCTGGATCTTTTGTAGAACTTTTTATTGTGCAAGCTTGAAGCAGGGCATTATAGTACTAGAGGCAGGGCATCACCATGGCCTGTACTAGGAATTGCATTTCATGTTGAGTCATGTATTGTCTTACCTATTGTATGTTGTAGAGAACAAAGCGATATGGCCTGGAGACCAAAGCAACATGGTCAGAGAAGGATAATTAGTTGTCCACACTCAGAGTCTTAGTAGCCTTCATAGAAGCCAGAGAAGTACAGCCCAGCCAAGTTCTATATGATGGGCCTATCTGAGATATAAAGTATATGGACTGAAAAATAAGGCCTTATGTAAGACTGTCTACTGGGTCCCTGTTGGCTAGATGTGTGTGAAGGTTCAGGTGCCCCGGGCCAATGATCACCACCAGCAGCTTCGTTTTACACCGTCGTTTATTGATATTAATGCGCTTTCCAGCGCACTCGCTCACGCACACAAGACGACGTCCAGGTCTTGCTCTCCCCTCCTGCCGCTGCGCCGTCACTATAAGGGACGGAGAG
>JBAMYA010000021.1:7809376-7825663 GCA_037176975.1 Arrhamphus sclerolepis | reverse complement strand
ATCTAAGAACATATGCAGTTGAAGGAATTTCATCAGAAAAATGCAGTGGCCAGAAAAAGAATGTGAATCCTTGAAATTATTTTTGCTTTTTCTGCACTAATTTGCCATACAATGTGATCTGATCTTCATCCAAGTCTAATAATTGACAAGCATAATGTGCTTAAGCTGTCAATACACCATTATTGTGTTTCATATTTTAATGGTATACAGCCATTAAACATTCACAGTGCTAGAGAGAAAAAGTAAGTGAATAGACTAACAACTTAGGCATAAGCTAAGCGGCATCAGCAGTTTACATCCCTGGAGTCCAGTTGAATAAAATTAGCTTGGAGGTATGTTTTAAGGCTATTTTTGATTGATAAAAGACACTTAAACCTTTTAAATGTATTGTTCATAAGAAGCAGCTGCTGATGTAATTCATGCCTCACAAACAGATCTCTGAAGTTTATCTGCATATGGCTGGAAAGGAATGGACTGATGGGTGGCTCTTTGTGGACAGACAAACTATCCAGTAGAACTGTGGCTATTCTCCCTATAAGTGGGCTTCTATCCAAGATGAGTCCAAAGGCACAACACAGCATCCTCAGTGAGGAAAAGAATGAACCCATAAGGAGGAGCTAAAGCCCTAAAGGCATCACTAGAACTGGCAAGCTTCTCTGTTCATGATTCTGCTATAAATAAGTCGTTGAATGAGAAGGTTTACATGGCAGAACACCACAGAAGACACTGCAGCACACCAATAGGAAACAAGGCTGTGAGCCGGAAGTTTGCCAAAGAGCACCTTGGCAACCCACAATGCTACTGAGAAAATGTGTTGCAGACTCATCCAGGAAAAAGTTGAATAATTTAAGAAGAATACTCAGCACTAAGTATGTTTCAAAAAGATCACTGTTTATCAACATCAAATCATTTACCTCAACTGTGAAGTGTGGTGGAGGAGGCATTGTGATTTAAGTTTGCTTTCCTTCCCCACTTGCCATCAACAAACGGGAAATTGAAATTCCCAAGTTGACCAAAACTCCAACGGGATTACGTGATGGTCGCTGTCCCACAGCTAAAACTTTATAAAAGTAAGTTCATGCGGCAGGACAAGTTCAAAGTAAATCCACCACTGAATAGCTTCAGAAAAGCTTAATCTGCCGATTGTAGCTGCCCAACTGGAGCCCAAACCTTAAACCTAGAGATGTTGTAGAATGACCTTAAGAGAACCATTCACTTACTATTTCATCTAGCACTATTAATATTTAAGAGCTTCTTTCAATAAAGACACAAGAAATTATAATTGTTTGTTATCAGCTTAAGCACATTGTGTGAATCTATTATTATGACTTAAATGAAAATTGGACTTTTATGACAAAATTAATCCAATTTATTCCTAGATGCTCATATGTTGTTTTTTTTCTGACCACTGTATGTTAAACTGAGCAAAGCAAAGCAAGCAAAACAAATTGTACAAATAGTACAACCTGAATGATACACTAAAGGATGAAAGTATCAGGTTATCTGACTTTTGTTACATCATACCTGAAATGTGAGTGAAGGGTATCCCACCATACCTCCAAACCATCTCAAGGCCTGATTTATGAATCCCAGGATGGCAAGAAATGCTATCAAATTGGCTGCAATGTTAGCGACAAGCCCTATTGATGCAGACGCCCCACTACTAGCAGCCTCCAAAATGTTCTGCTCATCCCTAGAGAGATTAGAAAAGGAAGTCGGTGAAAGAACAGTAAGACAAGCTCAATGACGCAATGAGAAGAAATTAAAAAGTATACACACACACCCACAAGCCACTTTGATATTCTCCTCTGAACGGGAGGGGCTCTCCTCAGTCTCAGGGTAAGACAGTTTAGACATGGCCAAAGCACAAGGAGCAGCCATCACAGAAGCTGATATCAAAGAAGATGCATCAATCTGTAGAAGACAAATTTACATTTAACTTCCTCAATCTACTCTTCTTCTTTTTTTTACAAGCTGAGCATCATCATTAATATTATTCATTACCTAAATACCTTCTAGCTTCTAATCCTTTCTAAGAGACGAAGATAAAATAAGAAATGAAGTAAAACATTTCCTTTTACCTCAAAGCATTTTTTTCTTATTAGTGGCTAGTGCCGATTTTCAAATTTGAATCATATTTACTCCTAAATCTTCTAATTAAACAATTAATCCTGTGCCTTTTAGCAATTTTTATTACATCTTAACAGAACTGAACATATGAAAGACCTTTAAAAGTTTTTTCTTTTTTTAAATGATTTATTATTAGTATTCTTATTAAATCCCTCCACACACCAATAACTTTCAATTGTCTGTAGGATAAAGAAGAAAACCCACAAACTTGTTTAGTAATGCACACTCAGGTTTTATCTACCCTAATCTTTGTTTCCACTGGTAAGGAGAGAACAAACATTTCTTGCGCAGCACATGAAGATACAGTTCTGAGCTGTTTTGGGTCTGTACTTACAGTCACATACTGACACGTACAGATCAGTCACAAATAAAGGTGTGTCATAATATTTTCAAATAATTTCATAGCTTCACTTCAGAATAAATCATCCAGTATTCTGCTCATAAAGCCATAAAACAATAACAATCATTATCATACATGATATGGTACATCATAATCATGATGTGATACAGGCTGCACCTCAACCATTTTGCCACAAGATAAATTCAGGTAAATTTATTAACCATTAAATTATTGGGCCATTTTAATTGCACATGTATGTTCTGTACACTTCTCTTTGTCTCTTTTATGAATCTTATATGAATTATTTGTATAGAAAATGAATATGCAGGTGTGGTTTAACATTTAATGCTTGCAATGGTGACAGATAATGAGAAAACTCTTTTTCCCCCGATAGTAACGGGCTCTGGTAGCTTTGTTATGGGGGTCAGGGAAATTCTGCTGGCATTGCTTTAGGTTGACTTGTCCCCTTTAAGGCTACAATCAACCAATCATAACTTAGCTGAACACCTACAGTACATGAGTTTGTGGACTGCTATATTATAGTGAGCTATCATCTCCAAAACACCAAGTAGGGTTTTATTTCTTAGTTGTTGTGTTTTTGTTTTTTTTTGAGATATCAATGCCCATGTACCCTGAAGCAGTTCTAGTACCCTCAATATTTTTTAAAACTTCCATCCTGAAACATGTTAGGTCATTCTTTTTCTCCCTTTAATGTATCATCTGTATATGTGTATAATGTGCTCCTGTAAAAAGATTTTTTTTATCTCACCAACCCCAAATGAGATGAAGGCCCCCATAACACTGCCTGCTATAGTGGCAAATCCACCAGTCATAACGGCATGGATCTCAGATTTGGTCATGTTCTCCAAATAGGGACGAATCAGCAGTGGAGCTTCAGTCTAATGTATATACACACACACACACACACACACACACACACACAAAGTAATTGTAAGAGAAATTCCATGTTATTTTCATACAGTTATTTGTGATTTCTTTGAATTGTCAATAGAATTGAAAATGACTAAGAGCTGCAAAGATATGAGGTCTAATCCTCAGTACCTGCCCAACAAAAATATTTCCTGCCACACTCAAGGTCTCTGTCGGAGAGGTTCCCATCGTTATCTCCATAACCCATGAGATCTATTTAGACAAAAACACATAGCTTTTTGTTAAAGTGTATCACGTGTAAGCAAGCCACATGTAGACCTACAGCAGCTTTGACAGGAATGTTTTACCTTTAAAATAATCCACTGCATTATACCCAAAAAGTAAAGGACTGACATGACACTGCTGAAGAAAACCACAATGGGCAAAGCCTAAGGAGAAATCATGAGGCCAAAGTTAAACACATTCAACTCCAACAGTTTTTAATTGTGGTTTGTTGTTAATGTTTTTAAATGTACTCATACACTTACTTGAAAAGCAAAAATTTCAGCAATCAGATCCCCAAAAACAAATCTTGACCCTTCTTTGGTGTAGTTAAGGAATGTCTGTGGCAAAGAAAAAACAAGGATTATATGTTTTTTTTTATTAGCCTATTGTGCTTTTTTTTCACCCATGAGTTTATGACACAAATAACCTTTATACTTTCCACTACAGGAACTAAAGTTACAGCTTTGTAGAGACTGTAGGCTGAAACAGATACATGCTTGGACACACTTTCTGCTGACTCTGGCCTTGGATGCACAATAAAGTTACTCCAAAGATAAGAAAGTACAGTCCATTCAATTACATAATGTTGTGATTTAAAAAAAAAAAGACAGTCAGTTACATGTATTATATAAGTGGATGCTTTTTGCAATCTGTACATGTAATGCAAGAAACTGATATTTATACAGTGTGAAGAGCCTTGAATATTAATTTTGTCTATATGTTTGTGTAGTCCATTTTTAATTAGAACCATCTGCAATGAATTCTTTTTCAGTACACTGAGTGAATACTGTATAAATAAGCCGTGCTGTTTGGACATCTAAAATTGGTGCTAACACTATTATTAAAAAAAAAAACAAAAACAAAAAAAAACATCTATTTGAAAATCACCTATAAGCTGGATCTGTGTCATTTCTATTAGTTTTTTTGGTTGTTGTTTTTAAAGAGAGAAAGAATACCTGCACTTGTTGTCCCAGCCATTCAAAAGCAATAAATCCAGGCTCTGTTCTTATAATAAAAAGGCCAATACAGAACTGCATTCCAAGACCCCAAAACACCGGCCTCCATGATACCTAGAAAAAAAAAAAAAGCAGTTTACAGTTATTTTATCAAGAAGTCTCCATTAAGTCCAGTGTTGTTGTGAGGGAGCTAAATCTTGAGATAATATGGTCACAGATATCCAAAGTCTCAGCTAAATGAACAACGGATAATCTTATAGATAACAGATATGTGTAATACATTTTAAAGTGCAACTGAAGCGAACAGTCATCTCTTCATTCATGGGTGCTTGACTTATAGAAAACTCACCATTGTCCTCTTTGCTGAGAAGAGGAATAAAAGGAGGACGAACATGCAAACACCTCCAAATGAGATAAGCTGCTCGGGGCGCTTTCTGGTGTCTAAGACTAGCCACAGCACAAGGAGGATCACAACTGCCACGATGAAAACCCTGCAAAACAAAAGGGGTGCATTTTCACTGGTCAGCATGTTACATGTTGTAAGTGAACTGTTATCAGACAGCACTTGATGGAACTGAAGATGTTAAACTCGTTTACCATTTCAGCCACTTCAAGTTTGACTGAAAGCATCTGACTGCTGGCTCGAAACAACGACTGATGCTTTCTCCTTTGTATGCCTTCAGAAGTTCATATGATTGGGCAACAACTGCGAGACTAGTAAGGACGACCAGACCGGTGGCCCTCTGGAAATCCAGTACACAGGCTGCAATGAAGTATGCCACATAACCTGCAAAGAAGATAAGAGTATATTATGAATATCAATTTAGTGTTCTCATTTTACCTTCAACAAGTGCCAGACTGCCTCAGCATGCGCAAACACCATATTGAGCAAAGTGCATCGGAATTAACAAATGTTGATTATTACCTGCTCCAAGAATGCCCAGGACAATATATTTGAAGGTTTTTGAGTGAGCCTTGATCAAGTCCTCTGTGGCATTTATGGGCTTGGAAACGTGGCTGGATTACAAAACAAATCAAAAGTTAATTTAAACGGGGGTGGGGGTTAATGTAAATGCATAGATTTGTCTTCAGGTTATATCACTCAAAATATTGTTATTTCTTGTATCAAATGACAGAAGACTTTCAGTGTCCACAGGGTTATGGATTTTCTATTGTTCAAAAATGATACAGACACAGAACTGCAAACATTCTGTGTAAACAAGATCAAGATTTAGCATTACTCCAACAGGAGTGCTTCACCCGCCATAAAAAAAGCTTGTAGTTTAGCTTCATAAAACAGACAGACCTCAAATAAGATCCCAGTCCCTTTTTAGCTTTTGTAGTCTGACTTTTCATTTTGTCGGTGTCTGTGTCACTGTCCTCCTGAGAAAAGTCACGCATTTTACAGTTACTAAAAGATCATGTTGTATTGTTTTCTTTGTCAAAAAGGGAAAAAAAAAAGGAAGACATACCCCTTTTTCATAAGCCTGGTTGTCGATTCCATTTCCATTGGTGCAGGTGACATTTTTGAGCTGGACATTGTTTTCTTCCACTGGAAAAAAAAAAACAAAAAAAACACAAGAAGAAAAAGAGAGAATTATTGTTCACTTCTATCCCGCAGCCTCTGGCAAAAGTTGTTTTAGCTTGAATATGCAGGAATGCCAAACAAGTGAACTCAATGTACTTGGTGAGATAAAAGAACTTGAAAATAAGTCCTCAACTCTTATCTTGGAAAGAAGGAAAACTATGAAAACAAATGGTTTAATTCAAGGAAAAGCAGAGCTAATGGCTTACTCATTGCGTGTCCTCCTAAACCCAGAAGTCAAATGCTGAGGTGTAAAATGCACGACAGAGAAATATACTCTGCCCCCTTGCCCTTAACAGCTTGACTTTTTTTTTTTTTTTTACTGCTTCAGATTTGTCAGCAAGTACATGACAGAGGGAGGAATCAGTGTCATTCATTTGGAATGATCCAATGCACCATCTTAAACAGAGTCCGCTTAGAATCTATTGACTACGACTGTAATTTTGGAAACAACAAATGATAAGAAGGGAGATATCCTGCATCCTATTTTTGATAGCTGATTATACATGAATAGGTTCTTTCTGAAGGAGGGTGTGCTCCACCTGTGCCTTACATAAGTCATAAAAAGTTTTCTATTTTAAATGTGCAAATGAATTTGTCATAACTGTATGAGTTAATCATATGATGGCTAAAAAAATAGACATTTTAGCACATTTCATTACTATTTATAAAGGATGGATAGCTGGCTGATAGTTCTTTTAGTCGTATGAACTGGTTCATTGAATGCTAGACGCAGTACGTCTGTTATTTGCTCAATTAAATACATTACAGCACAGTCTGGAGGCTACTTTACTTTCAGGGTGATGATTCATGATTAAATGTAGTACCATCTGTTTCCTCTACTGCTGCTTCTCAAATCTAGATTTTTCTATGCTACATAAAGCTTTATGTCTTTCAAAATACACTTATTGTATGGTTTATAACACTGAATATGTGTGCAGTGTGCCTGGAAGAATATAACACCAAAAAAAATCCTAATCATTCACGGTCAAAATGGCAGCTTATTGTGTCCAGTTAGTGTTTTTGATTGTTTTACAGACTCTGAAATCCATTAGCAGAGATTAATGATCTGATAAAAAAACTGAGCAGCATAACATTAAATGCCCTGCCTGAGTAATCCGAGACATTTCTTAATGTTTGCTGTCATATTGTGTCCCAACATTTTGTAAGTTAAAATGTTGTAAAGTTGTCTCCAGTCGTTAGACAAATCACCTATGAGAGGCATTGCCAGCTCTGCAATATAATAAAATTCAGCGTATGCCTATCCAGAACAAAACAAGCTTGCATCATACCATCCAATGAGCTATATCATTTATGAATCTTAATCCTACAAAATAAAAATATTACATGATAAATAACATTGCTACTGTCACTGACCGTTTAAATCTGACACCAGTGGTCCGCAAACCTCTGCCTCTCTACAAACTAAAGCCCAGCTAACAATTTCTGGTTCCCAATTTCTGGAAACTTTATGTTTTGGGTTGCTGCAACGATGTCCAAAAACCTAGACCTTCCATGAGGTTTCCATAGAAAGTTTTCCTTCCATAAATAAAGTGGTAGTTTTTCATTGCATGAACATTCTCCTCATGTCTCTGGACAATGCTTCCCCATAGTTGTATCAACATTCCTCTAATCTTCACATCACAAGCAATCTTTGGAAAAGTCACACTTTTCAAGAGAAGAAAAGTATAAGCATTAATGCATCTCTGTGTATTATTCATACGTGCATGCTTGTTATACAGTATCAGTGTACACCTATGTGAGGCAGAAGTCAGGATGCGTTAAAAGGTTTTCTGTTGAATTACTACAGAAACCGCCGTGACTAGCGGGAAGGCCTCGTCTAGAATAATGCTCCCTCAACTGTGTCTTACAGGTTATGCAAGAGACATACCCCACCCACCCCACCCACCCACCCCTCACCCCCCGCGCGCCCCCAACACCCCAAAGTTTGTTCAAAGAAAAGATCTCTGAATATGAGATATCTAATTATAATATGTAATTATTGAACTATTAACTCATTAGTGAACTCAGTTGCTTCAGAAGTTAAATCATTAACAAGTAAGAACAAGGCAAGGTCCACATTGTAAAAGGAAGCAATAACTTTTATTTTAATCTGAAACTTATCGTTTCTGATTTACTGTTACTTTACACTTAATTACCCTATAAATTGATAACCCAATATTTTTACAGGATAATTTTGTTCAAATACTGCTTGTCGGGAAATTCTTATAAGAGAAATAAACAAATTTGCATTAACTGTAAAACATATGTTGACACACAAGTGTTGACAGACATGTTTTTCTGTGCAGTAAATTAAACTTTGGCATTGTGGAAAGGTTGACAGAAGGTTTCACACTTTATTTCATTTCAGTTTGAGATTTTCACCAGACTCAGTAACATTAGTTGAATTCTATTATCTACTGCTTGACCACTTTAAAACAACAACATTGTATTCGGCAGTGCAAGACCTTTGAGAAAAGTTTTTGAAAAAAGGTATGACTAGGCAATAGGAGACCACCAGAAGTAATATAGAGTAGTTACAGTAACTCATAAAGTTTGTTACTTGTTTGAATTGAACACATGCAAAAATGTTATTACATTTGATCATCATCAAACATTACATTAAAACTTGGTATCAAGCTTAATTACGGTACAACTTTAGTGTGTTGTAGGTTCTAAGTCAAGCTACACAGTGAACCATACTTGATGTAGTCTACATTGTGTAACAAAAAGCCACAACTTTGGCCTGTAAGACAGAGCCGAGGGATGAATCGCCCATGGAACAGGAAAAAGGAAAACCAAGTTGACGTTAGTAGCTTTTAGCCAACTGTAGTTATGAACCATGAACCCCTAAACTCAGCTCAGCTTAAGTGGTGTTACATTTTAATGGCTCTATAACATGTTTATTAGAACATTAAACCTAATCAAGTCAAATGGTAAGCACTCTGTGCGTCACTAACTAAAAAGAGTAGCCCTTAGTGAAATGATTGCGCGGTTGCATGTTGCTAAGGTAGCTGCTAGCTTGTCTGGCTCCGATGTGTGTGGCTCTCGTGTTTCTCTGTTTGCTACGACGACAACCTCTGATAATACCAGTACTCCAATCCACACCTCCTCGTGTTGTCTTAGTTTATTTGTGCTCCTTTTGTGTATGTTTTGCCACGTAATAAAAAGGCGCAGCATGTTGTAGCTTTAGCTTAGCTGAAGCTAACACTAGCTCTGATGACGTTTCCCAGCTGCTGTTCTGTAATTTAATTAACTGTTTTCTTTAAAGACCGAGCACGCGGAGCTGTGTGAAACTATAGTCGATGTTGAAGCATGCTATTTGACAGAACTGTCTGGTGTGTTTTTGTAGGTTTATGAGAATATGCAGCCATGGGTGACATGAAAACCCCAGATTTTGATGATCTCCTGGCAGCCTTTGATATCCCAGATGCCACAGGACTGGATGCCAAAGAGCCCATCCATGGGAACAACGAGGAGTCAGAAAATCAGCTGAAACACCCAGGGATGTGTCTGGATGATGGCTTAATGAATAATCAGGCTGTCACAACAGCAGATGTTCCTGTTGTTAGTGTTATAGTGAAAAACACAAGTCGGCAGGAGTCATTGGAAGGTTTTGATGATAAGCTTCACTCGGGACCATCCCTGCAAAATGGTTTCAGCAGACAGGAGACCTGCATGGATCCCACAGAGCCGAGTGACACTGGCTTTTCTAAATCATTTGTGTCTGGTTTGAATGGGGAGAGTATACCAGATCTCCCTGGAGAGGCTCCCATTCAACACAAACCTGATGGAGCGCCAGTGTTTTCCCAGACACTGTCACACTTTAGTCCAGTCTCCAGTCCTGAATCTGAGGACACTCCAAGTTGTAGAGATGAAATGCAGTCAAAACAAGAGAGACCCTGTTTTCCAGAAGCGCCAGGTTTGGTGGAACCTTCAATCCCAGACAATCAAAATAAAACGGACCTCTGTGTGTTCAGTAATTGCTTCAAGGAAGTGCAAGACAGCAGAGCAGAAAATGGCAGAAGTGATGACTCTTCTGTTAACTGCATTAGAAATGAAACAGGGAAAATACCTAAAGGACCTAGTGTATTTCCCTTTACAAGCAGTAACCAGAACTTTGAAACCAGCTGCAATTCAGGAAATACAGTGGATGTTAATTCCTCTTGTTCACCTGTCAAATCTCACACATCTAAGTTGTCCTCTTGTCTTGAAGCTCTTGTTGCCTTGAATGCTAGAAAAGATCCCTGTGAGCAGACTAATCCTCGAGAAATACCAACATTTCAGAATGACTGCCTTAAAGGTAGCCCTAAGTTGCCCATATCACCAAGAAGCCCCAGAAGTCCCCTTGAAGCAGTAAAACGGTTAATGAAGCCCTCCGATAGCCCTGTGAGCATCTGCAGTGATAGCAGTGAAAAAACATCCCCTGCATTGGTTTCTGGGTCTCCCCCAGCTATTCCCAGGGTTAGAATTAAAACCATTAAAACCACATCTGGGCAAATCAAGCGCACAGTCACCAGTATACTACCAGAGTCAGAAACAGATGAAATTAACTCTGCCTATGAATCCTCGCCATCTCAGAGCATGATTAGTGAGGATTCTTACTGCAACGTGTCTCCTCATCAGTCGCAAGCAGCTGAGCATGTATTTGGCGTACAGATTAAACCTTCACCAAAGGTTTTAGACAGAAAGTCTGAAGAAAACTCAAGAAAATCTGCAACAGTATTTCATAGTACTAGTGGTCCTGGCAAAAGATCTGTTGCACATCCGATGCAGAAACCAAAGAGATCGTCTACAACAAGTCATACAGCTAACACAAACTTCCTTCCAAAAGCCATGCACTTGGCTAGTTTAAACCTGGTCCCTCACAGTGTCGCAGCCTCAGTAGCTGCACGGTCCACCTCACATCAACAGAGCCAGCACACAATTTCCTCTACAGTGTGCAGTACTGTCCCACTGGTGCATCAGGTCAAAACAGCCAACCCTCAGCCGCGTACATCCGTTCCGAGCACAGCCGCAGGAACCTTACACAGACTATTGAACAAAGCAAACCCCGTGCCTACATATGTGCCAAACCTGAGTCCTCCTCCAGAGAGCGACATCAACCTTCCATCACATGGATACTGCTGCCTCGAGTGTGGAGACTCCTTCGGGGTTGAGAGGAGTCTTGCGTATCATTACAGCAGGAGGAGTGTTCACATCGAAGTAGGATGTACACATTGTGCAAAGACCATGGTTTTCTTCAACAAGTGTGCCTTGCTGGCACATGCACGTGAACACAAAAATAATGGCGTGGTTATGCAGTGCACACAGCTCCATTTGAAACCCATATCAGAGGAGCAAATGTTTGTACCCCTGAGCACTGGGCCAGTGAATGTGAGTTCTTACACATCACCATTACTCTCGCCAAAGAGTGAACCTGTCCTTCCCTTGTATCCTGACAGTGTAGTTTGGCACAGACTCCGTTGCTTTGATTGTAACAAACAGTTACCTGAGTACAAAGCACTTGCAGGTCATTACCAGAGGTCATCAGAAGATGTTGAAGGACTGGTGAGTAGATGTTTTGTTAAAATGTGAACAAAAATTGCTTTATATCATTAACAACAAATGAGAAGGCTAAAAACTATTTTTGGTTCACTGCAAAAACTGATTTCTAAGAAAGTAAAAAAAAACTTGTTTTAAGACCAATGGTCCTGTTTTAAAAGCATATATCTCATTTAAGAATTCTAGCCAAGCGTTTTTTTCTTACCCCATTGGCAGATTTTTTTTTTGTTTTTGCTTAATATAAGACATTTTGACTAGATTTAAGAATACTGTAACCCGACATGTAACATTCCTAAATCTAGTCAAAATGTCTTATATTAAGGAAAAAGAAAAATATCTGTCAATGGGGTAAGAAAATGCTTGGCTTGAATTTTTAAATGAAATATATGCTTTTAAAACAAGACCATTTGTCTTGAAACAAGTATTCTTTTACTTTCTAAGAAATCAGTTTTTGCAGTCTTCATTTTTGCCCTGCGTGGCGGGATTATGATATTTATTTAAATGGAGCGCCTAATAATGTTTCTTGCACAATTCAAGAAACTGGCAGACTCATTTACTGTCAATAATTTTGCAGCACCACAGCAGTTAAAGTCTGTGTTGCACATGAATAAGCTTTATCAGGGTTTGGCTGCACAGAAAATGCATGTTGCAGGTATCAGCAGAGTTATCATCAAGCACTGTGACCTGTTATTTTTGCATGTTATATGTTTTGTATTTTACCTTTTCTGTTATTTTCTTTCATCGCATCAGATTTGCAAAGTATGCTCAATGTTGTTACCCAACAAGTGCAGCTTCAGAGCACACCAACGCATTCATGCACACAAGTCCCCTTATTGCTGTCCCGAGTGTGGCGCCCTGAGCCGTTCTGCTGACATACAGAAGCACGTCATGGAAAACTGTCTGCATTATGCTCGCAAAGCTTGGTACAAGTAAGTCCTTCTAAACATAATCTCAGAATGTTATGAGCAGAGATCTAGCAAAGCATTTCCTTCCTTATTATCTGTCTTCTTCCAGATGTCTTCACTGTGATATGGTGTTCAGGACCATACAGGGACAAAAGAGTCACATTGAGGAGAAACACTGTGAAGTCTATTACAAGTGCTCTGTCTGTCCAGTTGCCTTCAAGACTGCTGACAGCTGTGAAGTGCATTTGAAAAATAAGCACAGTGCTAGCAAGCTACCACCTCAGTAAGTCAAAATATCACAACTGGACTGTTAGAAGTTGGGAAATTCTACTTCATATCTTGTTTTAAAAGTGTTCTATCTCTATCTCTATTTGCAGGTTAGTCTTTAAGTGTTCATGTGAAGCAATTTTCAAGAAAAAACAGCTTTTTTTCCAGCATTTCCATCAAAATGCCAGCAAGCGAGTTACATGCATATTTAAGTGTCCAGAGTGCAACTCAGTCTTTCCACAAAAGCATCTGCTGATGCAGCACTTCAAGGTTAGAACTGGATGTAAAGCATGTACCTGATGTCTAAAACTTGGTTTAAAAAAAGTATGTTCTTCAATATATGATAATTACCGTAATGGATAGGCTATGGTAGTATTATTTAACTCTTTTTATTGTCTGTTTTCATTGTGTGATGCAGGATGTGCATATGGGAACCATGACAGCAGAGACAGAAAAGGACACTAAAGAAAAGACCAGGTCTGATAGACACCCAGATTTGCATTCAGTCCAACAACAGAAGAGTCACAACACTCGAACGCTCGCAGACAGTCCCAGAAAAAAACCAGAGCAGGACAGCAAACCTCGCGTGAAGCCCAGTGGCTGGACGTGTGGCGAGTGTCTTCGGCGCTTTGCTGATCGTGAATCCTACATTTCTCATATGAAGACCAGCCATGGAAAGGTAAGGGTGCATGAATGGAAATCCTAGTACGAGCAGAAGAAAAACATTTAGCAGGTGCATCTTTTTCAGTCAGCATGCTAGCATTATGATATGAGGTTACAGCAACTTTTCTCAACAGGCCATACAGATACAGATTCAGGGAAAAAAAAGTATCCCCATGGGGCATTTGAGAGGGCAGAGAGCTGTGGCTTATTCGGGGGTTAAAAAACAATTAAAAGGGCAAGAAAGAGCCAGCAACACAGTGGGAAGGAATAAGAGTTGCTGTGCTGCAAGGGATGATGTGCATGGATGTGGTACGGTCAACTTTAAATGTGTGAAATAGATAGTAATGTCAAAATAAAAATATAATATAATGCTATACCCTGCGGTGCTAAAGCAGAAGGTTTTTCACCTCTTTTTGATGGCCACACTGATTGACTGCATCACAAATGTTCTTATTTTTCTGACCATTCATTGTCATACGCCCACAGATTAATCCATTGCTCGTTTTAGTTTTCCCACAGGTATTGCTGCACATTTTTGATTTGGGCTGTTCCATGTTGCTTGAGTGTACAGAGTGTATTTGATAAAATATGAATCCAGTACTAAAAAACACATGATTATGTAGATAGATAACTCACTAGAAATCAAAGATTAACTCTCTAAAGTGAATAAACATAGTCCGTTTTGTATTCATTATCATTATTATTATTATTATTGTTATTTTGTTTTTATTTTTTTCCTGTAAACAGTCAGTGAAGAAGTATCCATGCCGACATTGCGAGCAGTCATTCAATACTACGACCAGTCTGAGAAGACATATTCGCAGCGACCATGATGGGAAAAGGAGAATTTACACTTGCTGGTAAGTTTTCAAAACCTTTGAAAATGACAAACTGGTGACTGGTATTGCAATAAATTTCTCTTAATCAACCCCCCACTACTACAGGTATTGCACAGATAGCAAGACAATATTCACAACAAGTGTGATGTTGAAGAACCACATAAGTCTTATGCACGGAATTAAAAACCCTGATCTTAGCCAGATGCCAAAAACATCCATCCATGAATACCAAGAAGCCTTGAGCAAGGTATTTGTTTTTGTTTTTCTGTTTTTTGTTTTTTTCCAAACTAACTAACATATATGTCTTTTCCAAACTAACAAACATTTATATCCTACTGGGTAGTATTTAAAGGTGTGTGATTTTTGATTCCCAGGGGTTTGTATCAGGGGGTGTATCGACGCTGCCCACTGTGGACAAACAGGCCACCCGTCAGGATCAGACTGATCTTGAAGCTCCTTCAGCTAAACGTCTCAAAACTCAGTTCCGCTGCTCAAAGTGTGGTTTCATCACCATTAACAGCAAAGAATTTCAGCAGCATATACCTCAGCATAAAACGGACGAAAACACTCCTCAGTGCCTTCACTGTGGCCTGTGTTTCACATCTGTGCAGTCTCTCAGTAGGCATCTTTTTATTGTGCACAAAGTTAAAGATCTAGAGGGCGAACAGATTAGTGTGAGGGAAAAGGAGCGAAACAGTCGACCTGTTAAGTCAGCAGAGGCTGTTGAGGTAAATGAATTTGAACCGTCGCAGGAAGAAGAGCCAGAAAGTCCTATCTGTACCAAAACCACAGACTTTTCATTGAAAACTGAACACTCACTTTCAGAGAAAAGCAGTCTTTATCCAGGAGTGAGAACCACATAGGTTCTCCTTTAAAGCTGCTGAATTTTTTGTTTGTTTGTTTTATGTCAGAGTTAAGCCCAAATGTTTGCTTCAGTGTCAGAGATGTGCAGTCTAGACTCTAACTTCCCTGTAGCATGACATGCACCTCTGTAGACTAGTAACTGCACAACACACTTTTATGTATTTACCTCGTTTACTACTGTACTGAAACATACTGGCCCCTCGTGGATTAAGTGTACTAATGTAAGTTGTCATAGCAAAGTCAGGTTTACTCGTTACTGCTTACAGGATAACTTGTATTCTCAATCATACTCTAGATTAGATTAGATGTACTTTATTGATCCCAGAGTTGATAAATCTTTCCTGCACATACACAGCTTTTCCTTATATTTTTCTGTTTTCTGTGTTGCATTTGGTTTCACTATAGCAACGATAGCAACAACATCCATTAGCTCTTCGCATTCTCCTCCAACTAGTCACATCCTGCAAGTTTTCTTCGTTTGTTGCCATTTGAAGTGGCATTAGAAACTCCAGCTACCATCAGAGGCTTTGAGGGTCCAAACTGGAGTCTGATGCAGGCACACACTACACAACCATCAGTGGTCACGTGGCTTTACACAAACTCCACATTGATCTGACACTGAAGCACAAATTTGGCTTTGCAAGGAATGTTTATTTGTTTTTTACTTGTAGGTGGTATAAAGATTTGTGGCCTTAATTTGAACATTTTGATTTCAAGGCAGTGTAGTATATCCAAGCAGACCCCATAATATTTAATAAAGAGCAGTATTTTCATTATCATTTTCATCTATTTAAGTTAACCTTGCATGTTTATAAAATACTTTAGTCTTGCTTTCCAGATATAACTGCACTTGTAGCTTTTTTCCCTTCAAATTCCCTCCATCTTGACATGATGCTCAGGAATTTCTGTTTGATCTTATGAGAAAAGTTGTGGATTTTAAAATCCACAGTCAGTTTGATTTCCTTAAATCTTGTTTTGAAGTCTTTAAGCCTATACATGATTACTGAATGGGATGCAAGTTGGAATTTTTATGACATGA
>JBAMYA010000021.1:7771015-7792714 GCA_037176975.1 Arrhamphus sclerolepis | reverse complement strand
AAAAAAATATATAAATAAATACTACAAAAAGCCTTTTAAAAAAAAAAAAAAATAAAATAAAAAATGTAATACTTGATAAAGTATCACTTAAAGTTAGGTTTTGGACATTGAGTCTTTTTTAATTTAGTCTTTATAGAGCATCACAATGGATTTTAAATAAAGCCATCAAGATAAGATCAAAGTGTAGACTTTGAGCTTTAATTTAAGAGATTTCACAAACATATAGCATTTACCATTTACAGACGTTTTAAACAAAGTACGTTTACAGGGGCTCAAAAGCATTTGGACAAACTGACATAACTGTGAAGGATTCTTTAATACTCAGATAAATACTCTTTGCGGTCAATGACTGACTGACGTCTATAAACATCACCAAAATTCCCAAAATTCTGAGTTTCCTCTGTGGAGATACAATGAGGTCTTCTCTGCAGCTCATTTCACTTGCTACTTGTTTGCGGGTCTTTCTGCTTTCAGTTTTGTCTTTGATACATGAAAATCATACTCTGTTGAGCTGTTCATTGAAGAATATCCAGTGTCTGCTTTCAATAAAAAGCCTTCACCGTACATTTCGGGTCATTATTCAGCCACTCTGCAAAGCAGCAGCCTATCAGTTGTGAGCAGAAAGCATAGCCCTGTAGCTGTTCTGTAATTACATTCATGAAGGCGTCTGTTGAGAATACATTATAACAATAGTATGCATATGTTCTCCAGAATATTCCTTTCCTCTGCTGATGTTGATGAAAGGGGGTTTTCCCATTTTGTGATCATCCACCTTATAGGTCTTCCTTTCGATGTTCACAAGTGCTTTCTTTCTTTTGAAGAATGGATCAAACTGTTGATTTATGTTTTTCTTCCAGGATATGGATGGAGTCTTTCACTTGCACTGGGATCCCCTCAGTCTTCATGGCGTCTCCAGAAAAACAGCTGACAAAAAACCAACTCAATAACTGAAATCCAGACTGTATTTGTTTGCTTCATTTGTCTTGAGGTAAATCAGGAAGGGACTATAGCCCGTCATTTATGTCGCTTAAAATTGTTGTCATTTCTAAATGGTAAATGGCATCTGAACTTAACAGCACATCATTTTGATGGTCAAATGATCTCCATCCAGTTTTTTTTACTCATTATGTCTTGTCATATTTACTGAAAATACAAACTAATTGGTTTGTAAGATTATATTATGACCCATAAAAATACAAAATCGAGTAAAATATAAATGAAATTAAAAATACAACCCAAATTGAGTCCTGAGATTTTAACCTCTTCCTCAGTGGAGTCACCTGTGTGGTCAGGCTGAATTTATTTATAATTAGAAGAGGGGAAAAAAAGTTTAAAAAAACAAACAAACAAAAACAATAGTTTTGATGGTTTCCTGACTGTTGCTCTTGTTTTTTTTTTGAAATTCATGTAAGATTTGTTTTGCTTTATTTATATTTTTATTACAGCACATCTGAAGAGAATCAATAAAGCTAATATCAATGGCTTACTGCCTGAGGGCTTCATTTAAGAGCCTCAGTTTGTCCTGACAGTTCTTGAGAGGTGGCACCGTTACTGTCCGACTTTGAGGTTTCTTTTCAGGTTGAAACTGAGGGGGAAACAAGGTTTCAAGGTTAAGGAGCTAAATAACAGATCATAGTAACATGTCTCACAAAGTGTGATTCAAACAAGACAATTTATTGTGAAAATAGATCAACTGAATTAAACTCATCATAGTTTATGAATCATAATTTCTGTTCACAAATGAATCCAGCAAAGCTCTTCCTCAATCACTTCTTTTCACTGGCTGCCTTCCTTGAAACCGTTTTGTTGACGTTGGCATATTTTTGTCGATCATTTCTGTGGAGTGAGGAGAAGGTGCAGAGGAAAATGAATGAGAGCCACCATCAATGTTCACCATTAGCTTTGTCAAACGAGGACATGGGTGTCATTAAGTAAATCCACCTGCTCATTTTGACTTTGTTTCTGCATCCTGAGCCTCCCTCCCAGTGACTGGTCCTTGTGCCTCTTGTCATCATGCTCCCACAGCTAATACAAGGTTTTCCATTGCCATAGGGCTGCAGGATCAAAAACAGTATTGATTATTTTTCAAGGATATGTGGAGTGCTCCAGTAGGTATTACTAAATGGTTTCCTAGATTACATCCATACCTAAAACTTAATGCAATCTCACATCTATAGCTCACCTGTTCTTTGGCACAGAAGCCACATATCATCCTGGTGGCGAGCTCCATGGGGTGGTCTTGATTCTCGTCATGGCACCCATCACAGGGGTAAGCTCGCCCACAGCAGGGAAACCTAGAAATATGTGTGCAAAGCATTCACCAACTTACATTCTCAAAACTCAAAATGATGAACATATAAAATGAAAAAGGTCAGAGTGAGGATGATACCTCAGCCAGCGATGGCTCTGTTTGTAATGCCTGCATGTTCCTTTTTCTGGTAGCGGCTTTCCCTTCTGTACAGCTGGATCTCTTACTGTCTTGTAATTAACAGCACCTGAACCTGCACAAATATGAGGAAAGGATACTAAATTATTGGTTACTTCCTCTTTAAAGTTTTAATCGTCAGGATATCATGAAAAAGAATAAAATAAATAAATCAAGTGATCGTTAAAATTAGGCAAATGATGTTTTGGATCATGACATGGCCCTTTCCAAACATGACATATTTCCGTTATTTATTTTACAAAAACTAATCCAACTGCAGAAGCAGTGTGTGTAAAACAAAGTTCATCTTTACTGGCTGCTTCCATGGGAATTAAGGCAGTAAACATCAGTCAGACTCTGCTCATCAAATGCACATGACTGTCAGTAAATGTGGCCACCTCAACAAAAAAGATGTTTTGTCAGTTTGTTTGGCCTGAAGTATTCAAGTGCGTTTTAACATAATGCAAAAGAGAAAAAACATCAGCAAGTATAGTATCATAGGTTGTTCTCCTGCGCACTGATTCAGCCTTTTGGCTGAGCTAAAATACTTATTGTCCATACTGGCTTCAATCTTAGCCAGGGTCACAGGGGTTGCTGGAGTCTTTCCCAGCTCTTATCAGACGAAAGGCGGGATACACTCCGGACAGGTCACCTGCCTACATCAGAGGTTTTGTTCAGTTCATAGTGACCCAATTTTGAGAATTGGTAAACACCAAATTATTATTTTTTATTTCCTTATATGTGAAACATTAGAATTAACAGAAGATTTACTGTCTTTTTATTTTGTAGAGTAAATTCATTTTAACCGTATTATGCATGATTTCGAACAGTGGACTTTTTTGTATTGCAGCTTTTTGAACAACATTATGTCAGATTAGCTGGAGAGTCGACTGGGGCAGTTTCGTTGTTGTAAAGTCTTAATCTTTTCCTGATCCACTACATGAATGCATGTGGTCTCTGACCCGTTTTGCTTAATGTGCGAGGCTGAATATACTGAAATCTTGTGCTTTCAGCCAGAATGCTGAGTTTGCTGTTGCAGTTTTCACAAGTAAGCTCCTTTGTTTGTCCATAGAGAAGGTTCTGTTGAAAAGCAAAAGATAAAGAAGTGTTTTAGAAGTCAGAGAGGATCGAGACATATGTCTGTTATGTTTGATGGCATTTCTGAGTTCATCACCTGCATAGGAACCTCTTGAGAGCAGCTGAGGCATCCCACAATGAGTTCACATTCCTGAAGTACAAGGTCAGAAGGGGCAGCGTTGTGGAGATCTAAGTATCCCAGGATGTCACTGTAATGATGCAACATGCAGGGCCTATATGCAGCATTTATGCTTGCATTACACTTTTCACACTGAGCTGTACAGGGTGTCCTTCCACTGAGAGTTAGGTCTGCGTTCACCTTACACCTACAGACAGCACATATACAGAAATTAGTCTGGTTTACATCTAAGAATCAAGTCTAACTTATTTTTTGTTTATCTTCCTTACCTATTACACTGCAGACAAACAGTAATCTGTTGTGCAACTACAGTGGCTGTGTTCTCTCCCAGCCTCAGTCCCAGCAGCTTCATCTCTGTGCCTTTGCGAGGATCACTGATCTTAATGTTCTCCACCAGATGACTTGCGCCCTCTTGTTGTTGATCTTTATCCCAACTCAGACTCTCCTGTTTCAGTAACTCTTCTTCTTCTTCTTCCGTTGGTTCCTCATCATCTGGATTTTCAGCTGCACCACACGCACCCTCAGCAACATCGATGGCAGTTTCAGATTTTTCACCTGCTGTTGCCTGCAGTTCCTGGTATGGTATAAACTGAAGTCCAGCTTTTTCTAAATCAATGTCTTTTTTTAACTACAGGAAAAAAAATACAAACATATATTCACATATGATCAATGAGCAAATTAAAGATACATTTCTATCCACCCAAAAAGAAAACATACAATCACAATACCCAACAAACTGACGCACGCATACAGCTGAAATCTCACCTGTCTGGCTCCTTCTGTGAACAATCTCTCCAAGCTACGATCCAGCCAGCGAAGAAAAGGCCGGAATAGGAGCTCTACTTTCCCCATCAGCTGATTGGTTGCATGCTTGGCCTGAAGCCACTCTATGGATGCTTGCTGTACATGCCTACATTATTAAATATTTATAGAAATGATTGCAATTGATATTGATGCAATGACAGAAATGAGTGTGATTTACAATAAATGCATTTGTTTTTACTTTGCCATTACTGGTGGCAGATCCTGGTCCAATGGTATATCCAGTGTGAATATCTGTAAAAAATATATGAAAGCGATGACGAACTGTTCTACCCATGTCACGTGATCAGTTCATTAGTGAAACTGCATTTTAAAAAATCGGAAAAACAACAGTTTTCACCTCTTGGGGATAGTTGTCTGGGAAGCTCACCATGACATCAATTTCTTTCAGATCAAAAGGCTGCAAGTTAAAATTCGAAGTTAAGAGACAGACAGTTAACACTCTAAAGCACCTGTTAATGACATCTTGGTAACCTGAGCTGGACAGTTTTACATAGTGGCCATGTGACTGGATTTTCCCACTAAACTCTCTCAGAGAACAACAAACAAAAAAAAAAAGAAAAAAAAAAAAGAAGATAGTTGTAAATGTTTACCCAGTCTGGATCAGTGGCTTCAACGGTCAACCTGTAATATGTCACTTTGCCATCACTTCGCTCCTGAATAATCAGGTGGTCTTTGGGAAAACGCTTCTTCAACTGTTTGATCTCAGTGTCTCGCAGCTGTTTGGCCTTATCCTCTGTCATGTCACCCAGCTTCACTTCCTGTGGGCCGCAGCTATGGGATGCTGGAGGAACACGAGTTGTGGCTCCAGCGTGACTGTTGGAAACAGGTGGGTCATCCACTAAAGGCAACTGTGGTGGATGCCAGTAACGACATCTGTCCTCCATGGTGCAGTGACCTGCGAGAAAGTAGCGACATGGTCGGCGGCCAGCCGCTGGGGCACCCCTGGAGTTTTGACTGAATGGCAGCTTGTGGCTCTCAGTTACATCAGCACCCTGAGAGTTTGAAGGTGTTGCATCTGAGTCAATACGTGTCACATCAGTTTTCCTCTCATGAGCTCTGTAGTCATCTCTTAAATGTAGAAATTTGCATTTCTTCCCAAAATTGCAATGACGTCCTTGAGAGAAGAAGCGGCACACCTGTTGCGTATGGGAAACCAGTTCAGATTTCTCTCCTTCACCATTCATCATTGATAATACCTGTAGAAATGAATACAGAAACACTTGTTACACAGGCAATAGACATGCATCTGCTTCTTCTAACATAACAACAAAAAGATTGAATGCCACATTGAAACGGAAATCTGTTACAAACAGTACACTATACAGCAGTCAGCAATATTTTTTTCTGGTTAACCTTTGAGATGTAGTACTTTATCTTTTACCATTTTGTCACAGGGTGGGGCTGTGAGTCATTCTGGCAAGGACGGATTTTCACACTTTGATTTCTCACCAGAAGAGTATTATATTGGAACATATACGAGAACAAAATCACGGATTAATCCAGTTTCTAATAAATTCCACCACATGTTTAAAACTGTCAGACATGAACCTGCTTTCCTGTGAATGACCCATGTGAAATATATAAGCACAACATCGGACATTAACATTGTTTTTTTTATGATTGGTAACGTTTAATCTAATTATAGTCAATTTATCGTGAGAACCTGTAAGGAGCAAGAAGCTGTTTGGACATTTAATTACGTATTAGAGGACATAAATGACGTCGCCTATCAACTTCACTAATAGTTTACATTAAGCTGTAATGTTGAAGTCAAGAACTTAAATTCCAGTGTGAAATTCTCATTACCTCGAACACAACGGAGGCCAGTAACACTGTTTATTCCAGGTAATGGAGAGAAACGAAGTTTCAAAAAGACTTATGTTGACTTCGCTACGGGTCAGCTGACAGCACAGGAGAAGCTACAAGCTACTACACATGCGCAGCAGTGTTGGTTTTTTTGTTTGTTTTTTTCTTTTCCCTTTTGCTATTACAAGTTCACAGTGTGGCTTAACGTTACGGAACCACCAACAGCTGAAATGACTCTATTGGCTGGTAAATCTATAAAAACTGTCAGTAATTAACTAGCACCTTTATTGTTGTAACGCGCATGCTCAAATTCCCATGCTTATCAACCATCGCCCGCCACCTGCTGGCCTGGCATGCTTACTTCTATTTTAGTAGTTGGACGTAGGTTGTACTGTAATGTATGTGGAGTTACATTTACTAACTAATGATTGCATGAATTAATTTAATGATTTAAAGCAAGCTCTTTCGATAACACTTCATCAGATCTACACAATATTCAAGAGAAATGATTTGACCATGCTCTTTACAGTAGTGAAAATGAGTAAGATGTCTGGTGTTAGTGGCTGACCTCAAGCCATTTCACAGCATCACTAAAATGTAAAGGTCTGGGCTTTGACTAAACATTCCTAATAAGCAGATCTTCTTCCCTTTTTTTCTTTTTTTTTAAAGCCAAACTGTAATAGATTTACATGAATGCTTACAGTCATTGTCCTGCTACGTCACCCAGCTTCTCAGAAGCTTCAGGTGGTATAGTCACCCTGACATTACCCTACAGACCAGTGTTCTTCATCCATGGTTCTCAGGGCACACTGTCCTACAATTTTTAGATGTTTTCTTGCTCAAATGCACCTGGCTCTAATTAGAGGATGATTGACAGACTTGTGTAGATCTTCAAGACAAAGCTGATGGCCATCCAATCAGGTGCGACTGAGAAGGGAAACATCTAAAACATGCAGCACAGTGGGCCCTGAGGACCAGGGTTGAAGACCACTGCTATAAACTATTTATGTAAACTTAAGAAATAATCTTCCCTTTAATGATGGCATGAAGTCCAGGCCTAATTCGTGATGCTCCCTTCACCATATGTTGTCACTGTGACAATGCTTTCATGTAGCAAGCTGCTGTACCCTTTTTGCACCATACATAACACTGAGTATTCTTCCTGAACAATCTTCATTTCTTTCACAAGCCCAGCAACATTTTTTTTCCCCACAGATACGAGACCCATGGACTATAACCAATAAAAAAGAAGGGAATTGAAAAAAACCGGGGCATCGGACATGGCAGTAGATTAATTACACACACACACAATAAATCTATTTTTTAAAAATTAAGCCCACTCAAAATAAGTAAGAATCAGACTTCAAAAATATGTGAACTTTCAAACATATTAACTCAGCTGTATCATCTCATCTTTATACTTACTTCAAATGTATCCTCCTGATTGAAGGACTCACTTAAGATTAAATCTAGAACCTAATATCCAAAGCTGTCACATGAATATGTGAAATGTTTGAATACGTGGATTTAGAAGTAAATATAAAGTGAATACGGAATTTCTGAAATTTGAATTCCTATCTATACCCCAACCTTTTTAAAGGTATTTTTGGCTCTAGTGGCCTTTATTAGGAGTAGCTGGATATGAAATTAGGGTGGAGAGAGATGGGGAAGACATGCAGCAAAGGGTCAAAGGCTGAGAGTCAAACCTGCTACTGCTGAAGGAGGACTTGGAGTTTCAGTCCATGGGCTGCTTGCTCTAACCACTGTGCCACCCAGTGGCCTATACTCCAATTTTGTAATGAAGTACTAAGGTGCAAATGAACAAAGTTTACAGCAGCTCTTGCTAAAGAGGATAGGTAACTGTAGCTCCTTGGATTTATCCTTTTTTTTCCCCCCTTTTACAACAATCATACAATTCTGATGCTGTAAGTACAGGCTGGTAGTCACTCTTTTAAAGATTTATTAAAATAATTTTATTTTGTATGTAACCTATGCACAGAGAAGTAAATGAATTACCATTCAGAACAATTAAAACAATGACAATCCATATTACAGTGTATTGGTTTGTGAAAGCAAAATATAGACTGTAGACATTTAAGTCGGGAGCTCCTGCATGCTTTCTTCTTGATCTCCCTTATTGCCCGAGTTTGTGGATTTTGATCTGCCAATGCACCTCTGGGACAATGCTGTTGGAATGGTTGAGAAAAGTCTGATCCTTTTTGCTTCCAGATGAAGGGACTGCTCATTCATACTGCTGGTCAGAGATGTGAGGTCTTTCAAAAGGGTGCTCAAAACTTGTGAAAGTTCCTCAAGGGTGCGTTGATCGTCAATAAACTGTAAGCTGTCTATGAGTTGTTTGGTGAGTTTGACACATTTCTTCCTCAGATCTGGTTTCCTTGCTCGTTTGCGTGGGTGCACATCACATTCTGATGTCACATCTGTCCCTAAAAGGAAGCAAATCAAAAAACATCATCCAACAGTCTTCACTTGTGAATTGCATTTATTTATTTATTGTTTGCTGATTTTTTTTAAATACCATTTCTTCCATTTGCATGCCCAGCATGCTCACTTGAATACGTGACAGCGTAGCGTGTTTCCCATACCACTGGATCTCTCTCCAAGGCCGTTCTTAGAATCTTGGAGGCTGTCTTCTTACTTCTTTCCGTATTATCATCCACCTAGTGTGTAAATGTATAATAGTTATTATTGAAAGAACGAAAAATTCAATAATAGACAATCTAGCACAACAACATACGACTGAATCAGGATAAAGATCAGGATAAGATAAAAGGTCCAGCAGGTTGAATAGTGCACTGCGCTGCAAATCAGAAGCATCTATAGTATACATTTTACTTTCATTTAAATGAAGAACATTTTGGGATAACCATTGTTTTATATCAGACATACAGAGAGTCAAGTACACTTTCAACATTTGGAGCACTGGCATGTAGATCTGGAGGTCATCAGCATATAAATGAAAAGAAAATTAGTGTTTAGGGATAATAGGTCCAAGCAGTAACATGTACAATGAAAATGAGACAATGAGACCACAAATGGATCCTTGCTGCACACCAGACAACAGAGGGGCAGTGGAAGATGAAATGCCATCAATCATAACAACAAATATCATGTGGTCAGGTAGGAGCTGAACCACTGCAGGACTGTGCCCTGGAGACAGATGAATGGTTCACAGTGAAGAAAAAAAAAGACTGTAACTGAATACTGTCCAGATGACAGTAGGTTGTTGTCATCTCCTGGACCACCTCAGAAAGGAGTGTGAAGAGACACTGGCTCAAACAGCAGCAGGTACAGGAGAAAGAACAATGATTAACACTGTTTATAGTACTGTCAATGTCCCTCCTCACAGCAGCTACCTTGTCAACAAAATGGTGTAAGAACATCTTACAGGTAGAATATGTTCTTTATAAATAATATTTTTAATTTAAAACCAAAAAAAAAACAAAAAAATCAGCCCATGAACTGGATATGTTTTCCAACAGGTTCCCCTCTTCCTTCAACCACAAAGAGCTCACATCCCCTCTAGGCTGAGCATCGCATCAACAGCATCGCTTTCCCTTTCTGTTTCCAGCAGTTTAGTGAACAAGCAGCTGAAGAGAACAGTAACTGTATTTGAGATTTTATTGCACCTTTAGCCTGAGTCAAAGAATGTTCCAATTTCTGCGTAAAGCATCTGCCCTCAACAAATATAAACCTGTCAGGTCAGTTTAGCACCTGAAATTTGTTTGTCATGGAGCCATGCCAGATGCAGTGGTGGACAGGATGCTGCGTGAAGAGAAATGACGGGCCGCATTGCATGACATGGGAAAAATGACCTAATCCTGAATGTTAACAAGATAGCTGAGGATTTTAGAAGGACCCTAAATAAGCCAGACACTAATTCCATTCTAACTAAAGAGGAAGTGGTGGAGGATAACAACTACCGGGATGTTCTCTTGGACAAAAGACTGGATTGGGAACACAACACTCAGTGCCATTACATGGACAACAATATTTGCACAATAACCTGATGTACTCTAAATAAGAAAATATGTGTACATGTGTCCTTAATTCAACTGTAATGTGTGAGGACAACAAAAAATCCAAAATAAAAAGCACTAAAATTAAGATGTCTTCAGCCCGCTGGGACGCATCACTCTTACCAGTGACTCTGCTGACAGGACAGCTTGTTATCAGAGTAGATTTCAAGAGGTAGCATGTATGATAATAAGGGCACATTAATGCACCTGGCAGTGACCCACAGTTAAAGAGTCCAGGTGCTAAACTGATGTGCCTATAGTCCACAACTGTCATCAAAATGTTTGGTGCTCCATGGAACAATAAATATAACAAATCAGACTCAAAATGTTGAGTCCAAAGTCTTACATCAAGCATGAATGGAGAAACAATCACTTTGAAAACTACGGCAATTTCATCAGTTTACACATTTATACTTGGAAAAAAAGAAGATCTAATGCAACACAGATTGACCTCATCCAAGTTCTATGCATAGTGCTTTTGGTATGCAATGTATGATTAACCTGCTTTAAAAATGAATTTCAACACCTCACGTTGTTATGTTATTATTCTACAATATCCAAATTTCCATTAAATGTAGGGTTTATATGATTTGTATATATTTTTTGTCTGTTATGTGATCAGTCCAAATGATTGAGTCCAGCCAATCACATCACTACAGAAGAACAATGTGTTGCACCAACCTTGAATTTAGGGAATGCTGCAATCTTGCTAATTGATATGGCTGCTGGGCATCCAACCTTCTTTGTGGATGGCCGACGAGATTTTTGGTTGCCAGAACTGTGGTCCTCCAGCTACACAGTGAGAGGGAAATTGAAGCATAACTGCACAACTGTTTGCACTTAATCTCTTTACATTTACTTTCAGTAAATACAACCTTTACAAGGATCCCTTAACATTCATTAAAGGCATGCAAGCTGACACCGAAGATACAAGAACATGAAGGCTACATAGTCAAAAGAAGAGAGTGAAGAAGTAGAGTTTTTTCATATTTTACGTAATTAATATTATCTGTAGTATAATAATCATATATAACAAACTTTTATTTTTGCCATACTTCATATCACTATGTGAGATTTTGCAAACTTATTTGTATGATTTTTCTCAGTTTCCATGTAATAATATTGGGCAAATGGGCATCAATAACAAAAGTCTCAATAATTCATAGCTTCTTGTGAAGTTCTTGCTTTTATGTATGTTATGTTCACTTGTCTGGTTTGTTGGAGGTAACTCACCATCTTTCTAGCCTTTTCCTCAAAGTACTTCCTCTTCTGGGCTACAGCAAGGTCTTTTCCTTGATGGCAGACGAGCCTTTTAGATCCCACAAACATAAACGGGATCCCTGTGAATTCAATAGCTGGCATCCCTGAACCGCCAGCCCATTGCCAGTGCACCCGGTTCATAGGTAAGGGCTGCCAATCTGTAAGAATTGCATCACTTTGTTAATTAACTGATTTTCCTACTATCTTGCAGCAGTTGTATTTTCAGTGAACACTGAGATGCTGAATGTTTGATCCTTGATCTCAAGTCAAAATGTATTGTCATGGTCTATGTGGAGAGATCAAAAATCGTGAGAAATTGTCCCATTTCTCTGGCAGTGTACCATGATTTCAGACACTGTGTAACAGCTGCGTTTATCATACATGCAACAAACTTGGTACAACCAACCAGGCTTTAAGCTGTTTTCTTTCCTTACTCAAAAGTACCACATTGTATCCATATCGTACAATGGGCGAAATGTTGTATAGAACAAAAAAAAGGAAAACAATAAAAACTTTCCATCCATCCATCCATTATCTATACCCGCTATTTCCTGTAAAGGGTCACGGGGGTCTGTTGGAGCCTATCCCAGCTCACTTTGGGCAAAAGGCAGGGGTACACCCTGGACAGGTCACCAGTCCATCGCAGGGCCCAAGAAAAACTATTGCTGATTTATTTTAGCAAGTACACCACTAAGAATTTTGTTGTTTTAAAATAAAATTTAGCCTGATTTACTGCTATGATTGGGTCCAAAATTGACAAGTCTGCATGCAATGGTTAAATATATGGATCTAGAAAGTGTGCTAAAAAGCCATTTTGTTGCGCTTTTTTTTCTTCACCTTGGATCATTACAGGGAGAATGATTGTTTTTCCAAATCAGACTGTGCTGTTTGCCTTTTCTGACAAATACTTACAGTATAGTAGTTTTAGATGTGATCTGAAGATACTTAGAAGACTGAAATATCCTTTTCCCTCCACTGGAAAGGGTTATCAGTGCTGCACTATACTACATATTTGTGCTAAAATTATTATTATTTTGGGAGACAAAAAACAAAATAGTGTAAGTAACGATAAGTAGCCTAATTAAAGTATTAAATAATGACAATAATAATAATGCACTTAGGTTGAACAAAATTTCATGTAAAAGACAAATGTTTGAAGGGAACTAATTGTACTACTTCTTCCGTGGCCGTGGCTCTTTTTCTTCTTTTATCTGAGATGGCTATTTATTTACCTCTGTCATTATAATGGCGATCCACCGAAAAAGTGACAAACTTAGTGAGCGACTCCTCCTCCAGTCTTTTAATAAAATCGTCCACTTCATCGGAGTTCTCAAGTTGTGTCATATTTCACATTTGTTTCGCGGGAAACGTTCACCCACAACCGTAGAGTGCGAAAAAAAACAAATGATTCAAAAATAAATAAATAAACAAAAATGAGCAGCGTTTACAACAGCGGAGCGTTCATCTAGTAAACAAATTTAATATATATGTATTAACGATTGACTTAAACAGTTCTACGACGTCACGACCGTCCCGCCGATCCAGTCTAACACAAATCTTGAGAATTTGAACATTAGATCCCCGATGGAGCCACACAAGCCTGTTTTGTGTTTGAGGTTGAGGCAATTTCAACTACAGGATGAGGACGAGAAAGATGGTCTATGTGACTGCACTGATGTCTGTTTCGGCGCCCTCTGCGGTCTGGGAGGTTGAGTGGGTCATGAGAGAACATGCTCGAAGCTTTTAAATATCATCACAAGACGACGTTTATCTATCTCGTTGTAACTTAAATGTATTTGCATGACACTGTTGACGCTGTCTGACACTCTGAATTATATCTTGATTTATTCAACAATATCTATGTTGTCCTGATTTTTGAAATCCTCTTCACTGCGATTTTTTTTCAATTATAATAAACTCCCTTGGCTTTGACATACTAAACCGAACAATTTATCGAGTGGAAAGAGTGCAATCGTCACCAGGTAACTATGATGCATGAATAATTTATATGCACCTGGTTGTCACCTGATAGCACACAGAGAGAGAAACATAAGCTCATGGTAAAGTGTGTACCAAAGCTTTTGTTTCAGGCTGAAGCATCTATAGAACTTCTTTCTTTGGCTTCAGGATGGATCTTGGAGAGAACAGTGTATATGTATGGATAAATTACTTTGGAAAAAACTCTTTGCTGCAGCCTTTTTGGGACAGCCTGAGGCTCAACTACACTGACTACATGAGATCTCCACTATTCCCAATTATATTGACAGTCTCGTCCTATTTTTTCTTCTGCTTCCCGTTTCTTATTTGCGACATCATGGAGGATAAGTGGCCGTGGGTCCAGCAATTCAAGATACAACCAGACCGTCGGCCAACAGTGTCTACATTGCTGCATTGCTCTGGTGTCACCTTGTATAACCATGTGTTTTATGTGCTCCCAGCGTCAGTGGCGCAGTGGGCATGGAGGCCACCAGTGGACTTGCCAGAGCAGGCTCCATCTCTATTGGAGCTGACTGCCGGAGTGATAGGCAACCTCTTGCTCTTTGACTTCCAGTACTTCATTTGGCACCTGCTCCATCACAAGATCCGCTGGCTGTATGTCACCTTCCATGCTGTCCACCACAATTACTCCTCTCCTTTTGCTCTTACCACCCAGTGTCTGGGTGGCTGGGAGCTGATCACAGTGGGCTTTTGGACCACCGTGAATCCCGTGATTCTGAAATGCCATCTACTCACCACGTGGGCTTTTATGGTATTGCATGTGTATGTCTCTGTCGAAGACCACTGTGGCTATAATTTCCCATGGTCCACATCACGTCTAATACCATTTGGTATCTATGGTGGGCCCAGCAAACATGACATGCACCATCAGAAACCCAACACCAATTTTGCACCGCACTTCAGTCACTGGGACAAAATATTTGGCACACATGCTGATTTAAAGTCAAGAGATATGAATTAGGACAAAGTTGACAGCATCGAAATAAGAGGCTTGTGCTTTTATTTGGCTGTGTTTCATATTTATTTTCACATGTAAATGAATGTATGTGGAAGTAAACATTGTGTAATGACAATTTTAAAATTATATTCATGAATTTGCTTTCATTTGAAGTCAGTGTGTTAGTTAAATAATTACTTTAAATGCACTGGCGTTCCATGTCTGGTTTCTTTTATTTGAAATAAGATTCTGCTTCAGACATGACTCCTGTTACATTTCTGCTAATATAAACTTGTGTTTTCCAGATGGGATTTAAATGTTTTGATTGTCTAGTTTAAATCTTCAAGTGTGGCACAATTTTAATAAATCAGAAAAAACAACATATGACTCCAGACTGGTAAAGTTTGCACATCACTGCTACATATTGCACTATACATAGAAATACACTTTATAATAGGTTTTATCAATCTTCATTAATTTATCAACATTTAACTGTCTATATTCTCAATAACCATTTCATATTCTTGATATTTATTGTATTTTACCTGTTAAATTCCTTATCACTGTCACTTCATTTCACTGTTTACTTTATTGTATTTATTCTTTTATTCTTTGTTTATTCTTTGTTATTTTATCTTGTTCTGTTATATTTTATTTTTATTTATTAAGTTTCTATTCTTATACAAGAAACAGTCACGTAAAGCATTTTAGTACTCTATCGTACTCTAAATGATTGTGTATGTAACAGGGCTGTGCAATGACCTTAAATCAATATCATGATTAATAAAAATTCTTAACTGAACAACTTACCTCGTTTACAATTAACAAGTGATTATTTTAGTATTGTTTTAGTTTTTGTCTTCATTTATAACTGACAACATTTTTGCTGCAAATATAACTGATGGTTTTAAAATAAGTGAAAGGACGCACACACAGTTTAACTCCATATATGATCATGAAAGTAATATTTCAAAGAAGAAAATTATTGAAATACTTGACATACACATGTTTACATTCATTATTGGTTCTGCATGTTGATTTCGATTCATTGCCAAGCCCAAGTATGTGGCAAATAAAATTTAAATTTTGTAATTAAATTGCATTAAGATTAAGGTTTGCCAATTTTAACTTATTTGTATTTCTACTTTTTTTTTTTTTTTTAAATCATGCAGTCAAATCGTATTGGGAATATATGCCTTCTGCCACTAGGTGGCAGCAAAACACTCCTTTCGATAGTGTTTCGATCAATGTCAACATTTTCTTTAAATGCATTTCACATAAAGGTTAGTAGTCGGTTATAGAAAATTAATTAAGATATGTGTATTTACTGGTTTGCTTTAGTTGCTATAACATATTTTAAAATAGTTAACTTATGTAATAATATAAAGCCGGCTGTTGTTGTTATTCCAGTTGTTGGTGACGCTGCGTCGCCTCCTGTCTGCTGCTAATGACACGGAGAATGACTGCTGGAGCTGGCAGGGACATGTCTGAGTAGAAACTTTCATTGTTTTCCAACAGGAGCTGGAATTCCGTGTCGAAGATGGGGCACTGTGGCATCACGTCCTCGAAAACGGTCCTGGTCTTCCTGAACCTGATATTTTGGGTAGGTTTGGAGCTGTCTGCGTCACAGACAGTAGCCTGACTGCAGGCAGCTGCTAAACTAGCCTCAGCAGACCAGCGTTGCTTTCGTTGCTGGAGAAGGAGTTTCAGGGGACAATGACAAAAGAAAGATTTCTCTCTGGAGATGCAATCGTTTGTGTAATTTTCGAATAACGAATAGTTGTTAAATAAAACGCATTCGGCGGCATTTTAACGTAAAAACGACCCTTCGTTTACAGTGTCTTTGAAGTTGAAATGTCACTTTTTGACCAGTCACCTCTGAGGGGAGACCTGTAGGTTAAAGCGGAGAAAATGACTCAGCAAAACATACAGGCAGTGGCTCATGGATAGCTTTGTTTAGTCAAAGGTCCTATATACATATATGTATGTGTATATATATGTATATGTGTGTGTGTGTGTATATATATATATGTGTGTGTGTGTGTGTGTATGCATAAAATGTATTCAGTTTGAAAATCTCATGCCAGTATTAAAAGGTTTGAAACATTTTAGGAAAACACTTGGTCCTCTTTTAAACAGTGGTAATCACTGAAGTGATACTGTTAATGAAATGGCATATAAAATTAACCTTTTTTTTTTAAAGTTGCGGACAGATTTATGATTCTAAATTGACCATAGGAGTGAATGCAAATGTGTTTGGTTGTTAGTCTGACCCAGTGTCAGCTGGGTCCAGCAGGCCCCCTTAGACTCTGGATCGAATGAGGTGGGTATAAGAAGTGGATGGATAGTAGTGTATATTTTGTGGTTGTCTTCCAAAAGATATAAAATGAATGAGAGTAAAATAGACATGTGGAAAAAGGAGACGTGCGTCTTCTATCCGAGTTTATATTTATCAAAATAGTATTTGGGGTCCCAAGGGGAGAGACCTGATTTATGCAAGTCTTGAGCTGTCTTTGATGCGCTAGTGTTTTAATGCCCAGATCTACATATTTCTGTCCTTAGGAAAACAGCTATGGTTGAAAATTCGTAATTATGGATTTTAAATGATCTGCAAATGAAATAATACACCTCACTTTGAAGACAGTTGTCCAAAAGTGAAGGGCATTTTTTATGCAAATGATGATTTATCCAGTCCGATCAAATTCAGGGCACAAGACTAGGGTTTTTGGAATAATGTGAGCGGGACAGGAGAATCAGTTAGGTTATCTGGTTCCAGTAATGGAGAATGTGATTGGTGGAGCCCAAAAGCAGACTTTCAGAATAAGAAATGATATCATATGAATTGGCCAGTATGAGATTGATTTTCATTTTTCTCCTTGTTGTAACCCACAGGCTGCTGCTGGTATCTTGTGCTATGTTGGAGCTTATGTCTTCATTACTTATGATGACTACGATCACTTCTTTGAAGACGTGTACACTCTCATCCCAGCAGTTGTCATCATAGCAGTCGGAGCCCTACTTTTCATTACTGGGCTCTTTGGATGCTACGCTACTGTCAGAGAGAGCTACTGTGGACTTACGACGGTAGGAAAACCAGCTCCAAAAGTTACTGGGCCCTAAATGGGCAATCCATGACACATTAACAGTTATGGGTACTCCATGATACATTTTAATGGTTGAATATGAGTTCTCAGAAGTATTTTCTCAATTACTACATTTGATGAAACAAAAAAAAAACCTGTAGGGCATGAATTAATAAGTATAAAGTGAGTAACTTAAACAGGCCAGTGTGTGTTCTGTCTGTGTATCTTACATCTTGAACTGTGATCTGCAGTTTGTCATCATTCTTCTGCTGGTTTTCATCACGGAAGTGGCAGTGGTGGTTCTGGGATATGTTTATAGAGCAAAGGTGAGAATACATAATTATAACATAACATATGTTTTTTTTTATTGATATTATGTGGTACTTTTGAGGCAGCTGATTTTTCTTTTCCCTGATGATTCCTGACCGTTCATCCACTGATAACTTTAATGTGATTTTCTGCCCTGTCATAGTGTGATCTGTAATGTCATAAGAGATGTGACAGCATCTTTTCTGTCACCCTTCTGACTTCATGACAGGTTGAAGATGAAGTTAATAGTTCTATCATGAAAGTGTATGACGAATACAATGGCACCAACAGCAACGCTCAGAGCCGAGCCATCGACTACGTTCAGCGACAGGTAAGGGCAGAGCCACCTTTACTTTATCACCTGCAGTCTCATGATATTTCAGCTGCGTTTCCAAGTAGCTAAAATCAGCATTGGCTATTTTTTTTGTCACCTTTTTCAGCTTCAGTGCTGCGGGATCCACAACTACTCAGACTGGCAGCATACACGCTGGTATGAACAGTCAAAAAACAACAGTGCACCCATCAGCTGTTGCAAAACCAACATTGCCAGCTGCACAGGGTCTCTTACCCACCCTGAGGATCTGTACCAAGAAGTAAACGACTTTTAAATCTTTTTGTTTTAGTTTTTTTTTTTTAAATATAGAAACATTTCATAGTTTTATGTGCTTGAACATTTGTGATTTTTGTGCTTTTAGGGATGTGAAGCTCTTGTTGTGAAGAAGCTGAAGGAGATAATGATGTATGTTATCTGGACTGCACTGACATTTGCTGCCATTCAGGTATTTGGCTTAAAATGAAGTTACTGTTTTTTTAAGAGAACTTTCTGAGTTTTGTCTGTTAGCCAGACATAACACAAAATCTACCAGATTAAATCTAATGAAACTTTATTTGTGAGGTGGAGCTTGGAAAAAGGAAAACTACAACAACTTTCTTTGGATACCTTTTTAGATTTTACCCGTTTTATTCACTAGCAAATATTTAAATACATTATAAGCAAATTTCTGAACCTCGTGGGAAAAAAAAAGGAATTCAATATGCAAATTAGTCACATTTTCATGACTTAGTTTGGGGCAAATAAACAAGCCTTATTTGCTTTGGCTAAGCAGCCAAGGAAAAGATGAAGAGAGGTGTTTAAAACTTTCCTGAAGTAAATTTAAGCCTGTAGTATTTTTGCTTTCATATCTAGTGTTTTTTAAATATAGTTTCTTCTCTCCCGTGGATCAGTTGGGAGATTTCTTTTTAAAACATAAATTTTTTTTTCCTCCCCCAAACACAAACATTTACCGTTTTTAGTATGTGAGAACATTCATTCAAACTTGGGGATAAATTAAAGACTATTTAGCACTACTTCACAATGTGCATCTATTTTTATTTTTTAAAACCATTTGAAGAAGGCAAAAATAAAACTTATGACCGTTTTGGCTGATTAGTGCTTTGACAGGATGCTGATCAGTAGATCTCCCTATATTAAATAAATATTTAATTAAATCTACTGTCAGAAATGTATTTTATACACGTCATTAGCGTAGAGTCAAAAGGAAATACGAACTGCTGTGCTCTTTTTCATGTCAGAAATGTATATCTATAGGCCTACTTTATATTCATTAAGTCGCATGCAAAATAAGCTGCATGATAAGGCCTTATTATGTCTGTGCAGTTGTGACTGAGGTGAAAGAACTGGTGGAGAACATTTTACAGCTTAAATGTGTCCCTTTTCCAGGTGCTGGGGATGCTGTGTGCATGTGTTGTTCTGTGTCGCAGAAGCAGAGATCCAGCCTACGATCTTCTCATTACAGAGGGCACCCATGCATAAAGGGCAGGACACCTCTCACCTAATCCCCCTTCGCAATTTGTCTCGTTGGTGAGAGCATGAAGAGTCTGTTACTATGTTAACCTTAGCCCACAAAAGTATATATTTAAAAACTTTCAACAGAAAGGGGTGGGGGAGGGGGGGTAGAGAGGGAGGGTGGTGAAGCTTTAGGTCAAATTCATTAAGGCTCATAAGAAACAGACAGCCTTCCTCTGTTCTGAAGATGACATGAGGATGTAAAAGTTAATTCTTACCAAAGCCAGTGTTTGTTGACTTCCACATGGTAGTTTGTAATTTGATTTTATCTTTTTTCTTTGAATAAAAATAAAATAAAATAAAAAGAATTTGTTTTTACCTTCACAGCTAATACTTCTGCTACTACTGTTAACTTACAAGTACTGTATAGAAATGGTTGAAACATTACTCTTCTCAAACATAAGGGATAGATTATATTAGAGCCCAAGTAAATGGTCCTGCATGAGTTTGTTTGTAAACTATATAACTCAACCGCCTTTGGTTTACCTAATGTTTATTTTACGAATGAAACCGGAACTCCAGATAGATTTTCATCTGAAAGCTGTTTAGTTTGGTCTCAACAGTATAGCCTACTGGCTGACAACATGGTTTGCTGATATGTAGCAGTGATACGACTCAAGAATGTAAATAGAATGTACGTAAGGTGAAAGTTTGACATTAAATTGCATTTGTTTTCTGGTTTATTCTAGTTTTTTTTTTTGTTTTGTTCTTTTGTTATAGATTGTATTTGTCTTTTCAACTGACTTTTATTTCTCCCTTATGTCTAGCCAGTAAGTAAATTTACTCAGTGTTGTCACTAGAAGGCTTGGTCCAAAATAAGAGATCACATTAATGAGTTTCCTTATGGTGGAGAAATGTAAGAGGTTCTCAAAGCAGTCCTCAGACTTAGATTTAATTATCTGAGTAGCTTACTCTATATGTAATACATCTTTGACTGCTGTCTCAACAAAATGATAGTGTATGACCTGTGTCCATAACATTTTGTGATCTCAGAACAACCATTGTCAACATTCATACAGACCTAAACAGAAGTTCACTCTGGTTACTTGATAGCAACCGACTTGATACTAACCTACTGCACAGTAATCAGACACCAAAGAGAGCAGACTGCTCAACCACATGACCCATGAATAGTTGCCCTCGGGTGTTTTTTGTGACCCGCCTTTAAAAATAGCCTTTGCCACAATAAATTGATCATGAAAGAAACACAGTGAAACAATGCATCGTCAAATACTAAAAAGCTTTCTTTACTATAGGACTAAAATATATGTTGGTATGTAGGTAGAAAACACAATCAGAAGATGGAACAGTCGTGATGAATAAATACAAGTAAATGGTTCACAAGCAGTCCACCTCAGCTGCTTTTGGAATAAAAACAACATCAACAGTATGTGGGCTTCACGGCACAGAAATAATTCTCCCAGATTTTAACTCATTAAATATGCAGCAAAAGGCATTGTATAAATAAACTTTAGTGCCATGATATTGTGCACCAGATAAGTAAATCTCCCACCTGTCAATAGTTTGAGAAGCATCTAGAGTAAGAGTAGTTACATGATCAGCATTGCCTTATGTGTTCTCACTATCTCTATCTAAACAATTCAATTGATGTGTGATAGAGCCATCTTTTGAAAACTAATAATTAGGATTTTGGTGTTTGTTGAAAGGAAAAAATATGGGTATCATCTCTGTCAGCCTTTTGTCCATATGGAGTACTGAAATTCACCATTGGTTATCTCAGTGTCATTTCCATTGTCACCACCAGGTGGTGTTAGTCTGAGTTCTAATCCTTCTTATGGGCTTCAGTGATCCTGACAACAGAGGTGCAGAGTTATTTGAAACGACAATGCCATTACATTTACAAGGGGAAATGTATTTTCAGTTCCGTTCACCATCAAGTGAACTCATTCTTTGGTGAGATAAGAACCCGGGACCAGTCCAGAGGAGCCAAGATCGG
>JBAMYA010000021.1:7752900-7763061 GCA_037176975.1 Arrhamphus sclerolepis | reverse complement strand
TTCAACTTAATGTCTTTGTAATGCACTCTTGAGTTGCCTTTGAGTGTGAAATGTGCTATACAAATAAACTTGCCTTGCCTTAAAAAAAGAGAAAGAATACAAATACATATGAAGTCTCATTCAAAGCTGCAGTGAGTATATTACATACTAATACATAATACAACACTGGCTTCAAAGCTCAGTAAAACTCAGTTATCTTCAGGGCTGAATTTAAAACAATTGCTCAAAAAGAACACAAGAAAGAGAAATACTCACCCAGAAGGCATCTTTAAATTGTAAAGTCATCTTTGCAGTGGTTAAAAGTAATACCTCGTAGAGAACTAAACCTTCTATCACTTCAATACATCCAGCTGTGTAAGAGGCTGCAGCTTGATGCGCGCAAAATGGATCATGACACATTCAGGAAACAAGCCTGCACGTTGCAATTCTCACTAAGTCATTTGATTTGAATGAGGAAGAGCTGCAACATGTCAGCAGTTACACCAACGGAGCTCACATGTGTTCAAATTCAAATGACTCTTATTTTTCTCTTTAAACTAACCATTATTTTGACCATCACCTAAGTGTATTCTGCAAAGTTTCACGGTCTCAAAAAGTGCTGAAAATTGAACATGCAGTTTAATCTCACTGTTCTTTAAGGCTCTATGTACAGAGAGCTGACACAATAACAGGAATTTCCTACAATATTACGCAATGCATGTGCCTGACAGCTTCTGACATTTTGTAAACCTTTGATGTTGATCCAATTTCAATGTAGTTATTTTTAGAGAACATTGCCTGCATTGAAGACAGGACATATTGTACATGTGCTGCAATTTACAGCAATTACATTTGCAAATAACTTCATTTCCAAAGTGATTTAAATAACATTCCTATTGTCAAAGTATGATGGGAAACTAAAGTCTCCAATAAACAAAAGTGTATGATTATAATTCATCGTGTGACACATGCAGCTGCCTGCCATAATCTGTCACTTCACTGTTCAAGAATGTTTCTTGGTTTTTCAAAACTTCTGCCTTTGAAATCTGTCCATCTCCATCATGGTCCATCTCCTTAATCAGGTGAAGAGCCTGTTAATGACAAGAAACCAAATTGGGGGGAAATGAATTATATTTCAGTACTTAAGACAAAATTACGCAATGGCTACAAGACTGTTTTACCTTTGTTACACAAATTGTTGTGTCACGTAAAGTTAAAAAAAAAGTGTTATGGAGTAACCTGGAGAGGTGTGTTCAATAAATGCTCAGTAATATTGATTACATTTTCTGAGAAGTAACAGTACAAGTACTCACTGATGTAAAAGTTGAAATGTCCCAGCTATCATAGGAGGGTCTCCATGTGGGATTGTCCATGGGTTTTATGTTGGCCCCATGTGAATAGCTCTCAGCGCTTATGCTCAGGTACATGGATAATGAATAGGCATGGGTCTAAAATGGGTGTCTTATTAGGGTCCCACTTCAGTACCCCATATGGGGCCCAATTTATATTTCAGGTGGGCCATACATACAGCATTCATACTATATAGTACATACTACATATTGGCTGGGACGTTTCTGCTAAAGAAACTATTAGAAATCAATTCATCCATTCATTCCTTTTATTTTTCTCTCCTTGATTACTCAGTTTTCATCAAAAACATTAAGTGTATATTTTTTTGTCTGTTTTTTTTATGCCATTTAAGATCAGACAACATTTAGTGCACGAGTCATGGCACTTCAAAGGACTTGCCTACTTTTTTTTTTTTTTTTTTAAACAATATTTCATTGATTATAACAACAGAATATTAAACCATCGAAACTTACTTCCTCTCTTGCTGAACCATAGCTATTAGGTGCAACCCAACGCAACTGTTCTTCTCGATTTAGCTTGCCATCCTTGTCTTGGTCATAAAGTTCTTTAAATCGCACTGTCTCTTCAATCTCCCACTGTGAAGGGGAGCCATCTGATTTAAAACAACAAAAAAACACAAGGCATTAAGACTGCTTAGATGAAATAGGGTGAGTACAACTGACTAATCAATGCCAAGCAGATCACCCCATAGTTTGGATAATATCTGAGATCTTACCATCACCATGTACGTCTCCAATAAATTCACTTAGTGTGATAAATCCATCTTTATCTGCATCATATTCACTCAATACATCTTCAATGGCAAAATCCTGGTTGCAAAAGTAGATCAATCAAATTAAGTTGATACAAAGTGCCCTCTTGAAATGGATATAGATGAACATCATCATATCAGGTTTTGGAGTAGCACCAAACTCATCTCACAGCCATGTCATCCACTTCAGATGGGTGAGTGAAGGCAAGAAACTCTGTTACATTGAGGCCAGGTATACCATCCACATCAGCAAACTCAAAGCGCCTCCTCTCCTTCAGGTGGAGCTAACAGGGATATAAGCATCTGTTAATGTCTAAATAGTCATATTAGGCTGCCATGTGATAAGTGCTCTCCTACCTGTCTAAGAGACTCTTGTTCTGGGTCATCCAGAACAGTGTCATCATCAAAACTAATAAGTTGGTCATGAGCAACAGCATTGTATTCCTCCCATGTTACAACTCCATCTTTGTTGGTGTCATATTCAGGGAACCGCTCCTCTGCATCGTCTAGAGCATATTTTCTGTATACCTGTTGGATCCATAGAGTAATCTCCTCTGTAGATAAAACACACAATATATTGAATATAACACTTTAAAGTATGTATCTATACATTTTTAACAGGAACAAAAAGGTACCTGCACTTAGGAGGTCGTCACCATTTGTATCAATCTTCATTACAATTTCCATCATCTTCTTCCTCTGCTCCGATGGGCTAAGTTTCTTTATCTCTTCAGTGTTCTAGAATTATATAAAATGAGTAGGGTGAGCAAATGATAAATGTAGAATATAATAAGGACTGTAGAGTGAAAACAAACAAGCATATTAAGCAACCTCTTCTCCCAGCAGTACAGCCATGTCATGATCATTGTGCTGCTGTCCGATGTGATCTTCATGAAAATGTTCATGAGAGCATTGTCCAACTCCAAACTGAAGCAACAGCAAGACCAACAATGACGCGTGGTCCATCTGCAGAGTATATACATATACAAGTACACGGGAGTTAACGGAATGTTACATGGATATTGAGGACACTTTAAAGTTCACTAAATAAATATAAACTAAAGGCATTGAATGCAATGCAACTGTGCTATCTGGTGGCCACTTGGTAGAGGGTAAACTGAACAGCAACTTGCTAATGCAGACATGAACTACCATGAAATGAAAAGAAACAAAAGATGAAAAGGTAAAATAATAGAATTTAAAAATAAGGCTAGGCCAAATACTATAAGTGCGCTAAAGTGTAACTAAGAAAAGTTTATTCTTCAGTAAGGGGCACCACGCAGACGTTTTTTTGGCTCAACAGCGTTAGCCGAGAAGAAAGACAAATACACTTGATGAAAAGGCCAACGAGTCAGTGATGTCACAACTGCGACAAAACTGACAAATATCGTAAATTAAAGTTACTACCGTGATTTCCGTACAGGTATATTGACCTCTTCGTTTTAGGGTCTCCGTAATGACTGTGATGAGCGTCATTCACCTTAGCAACCTAAGTAGCACGAAGTATTTCCGGTCACAAATTTCAAGATAAAGGTCTCGTAAACGAAATGCAATGGAGAGTGTGGAAAAGAGGAGAAGCAATGTGTGGAAGCAGGTTGGAACGGATGGATGAAAGTATCAGGTGTTATGAGTGATAAAAGAGTTATCACCAAGAATGAAAAGAAAAGTGCACAAGACAGTGGTGAGACACGAAATGTTGTATGGTTCAAAGACTGGCACTGAGGAAAAGACAAGGCGGAGTTGGAGATAGCGGTTAAAATGCTGAGGTTCTCTTTGGGGATGGATAGGATTGGGAATGAGTACATCAGAGGGACAGATTATTAGATGTTTTGAAGAGAAGGTCAAAGAGACCAGTCTGAGATGGATTGAACATGTACAGAGCAGGAACAGTGATTATATTGGCAGAAGGATAATAAGGTTAGATCAGTCACACAGGAGGCCTAGGTGAAGACTGACTAGGACACTTATGGTTGTAGGGAAAGAGGACATGAAGTTAGTTGGTGTGAGAGAAGAGGATGCAGAGGATAGGGTTAGATGAGGACAGATAATTTGTTGTGGCAACCCTTAAAAAATGAGGGAAAAAAAGGGGATAAATACATAATATATATACATACATACATACATACATATATTGTTGTTTGAGTGTGTGTGTGTGTGTGTTAGGCCTGAGCAATTGATCAAGAATTTATTGAAACTGACATTCAGAACCTATAATAAACCTAATCTTGGCTATTACAATTACTTTGATCATTTCTATTGTGTTTCCTTTCACTTCCTTTAAAGTTACATACTCTTTTATAAGAAAATTATTCCAGTTTTAGTATAGCTGCAGCAAAAAGCTGTGTCAGTGATCTATGTAGGCAATAAATAAATAAAATAATACTAAAATTGCTGTTCATCTATCATAATTGAAGTAACACCTTCATCTAATTGTGTTGTTTGGAAGCAGAAAACGGTTGCAGATGTAGCCCATGATATAGAAAACATGATTAATAAACTAAATTAATTCATAACCTGCAATATAATTGGAAATAAGTGCAAGCAAATTGCATACAGACAAGGGATGGACAACTGTTTAGTTGTGTATGACTAGTGTAAAGTTTGTTTAATTTTTAGCAACAAATATATATTTCATATGCTTCATAATCTCAAAAATAGAGATGCTTTACCCTATAGGCTTTTATTTTGAAGACTGCTTCCTGGATTTGTCTGCTGCTTCAAAATGACTTCACTGTAAATTCAACCAACCACCACATAACCCGCCTGATCTTCGCGGTTGCCATGGTAGGCAATTCATTGTCCCGCCCCAAGAAAAACCTGTCCCACCCTTTGACCTAAATTATACAGTTTGTGAGTGGCTGGCACGCATGTTGTTGACATACCACTGTGTTTTTATTGGATTATCCCAACGCCAATCAGAAAGGTAAACTCAACAGACTTCCTGTCTGTAGGTTGTCTTCACTGTCATGAATTTAACTGACATGTTTTTACTGCACCGTTGACAAGAAGACAATTTTGTCCGTTGACCTTTTTGTTATTTCGTACGTATTTATCACTGACAACAAGGCGGGTCGATGTCTAAAGACAACCGCCATGACGGGCGACGCCGGGGCGCTGGGCAGCATCGTGTCGGCTCGAGAGTTAGCCAAGGTGGAGACGGGAGGGAAAGGTCTGGTAGCAACAGCTCCGGTTCCTCGCATGGGGGAGGAAAAGGCAAGAGTGCATCCGCAACCCCCTTGAAGGTATGCTTGAAGCAAAGAAAAACAAAACAAAAAACAACCTCTAATAGGTATCAGGTAATATCAGCACATTCAGATTAGGACGTAGCTTGATCTATGCGACAGAAAATGATCATTTCAGGTGATCTTGCCTTTTGTAGGTGTGCTGTTCTCAGCTCTGGTGTCTCATTTCATAAAATGTTTCGCTGTTCACCAGTCTTTTTTGTTAAGTAAAGCTATCCCAGCAGGTTAATCGATTGTTGACTGATATTGCTGATTAATCAATACATTTTATGCATGCATGTGTTGGCATGTCATCAATCAAGTGAGAATGTAAGATTAGATTAAATGCTATATAGGATAAGTAACATATCAACAATAAAGTCAAACCCTCATCACAGTAATTTATTGACAATATTTGTCTAAACCTTTCTTAGGCTTTTGTATTAAAACTACATGTAATTAAACATTCAAATAGGGTTGGGTAATTTATTGAATCAAAACCGACATTCAGAACCAAAAATTGATGGAAACTTGCTTATGTCAATTATTTCTCTTCTAGGAAATATTATTTAAGTGACTATTTGGAGTTAAACTGTGTGCTTCCTTTCGCTTATTTTAAAATGAAAGACATGGATATTTTTTCTAAAGGACAACACGTTTTAATTAAAAATATTTAAGATAAAGGAAAGACTTTTCAAAAGACATGTTTTTAGTTGGAAAAGCAAAACATTAGCATTTTGCAAAAGCATTTGACAAAATAGTTTTAAAGATAAGCCTGCAAAACTAGACAGAAAGTATAGAAAATTAAGAAAAAAACAACATAATAATACACCATTTCAAAAGATTGAATTAGAAAAAAAGCTCAACATCTCACAAAATATATAAAAAAAAAACAAAGTGGAAAAAAAATCCTAAAATCTTCTAAAATGTGTTTTTCCTTTTATATTTTCAGTCTTGTTATGGTTTTCTTCCTGTTGGTATGCTTTCACGTCAGTCCTCACCTACTCATCAGGTCCAGAGCACCACTCTCTGTTTAATGCGTTATGTTGGCACAGACCGTCTCTGTTACCCTGCAGCTACATTCTCATCACTGGCAGCAGAGGACGGAGGGCAGAGGGGCAGGCCTGCTGTGTGCACATGACTGCGCAGTGTTGTGGCAGAAGGAGAGTAAGAGATGAGAAACAGAGAGAGTGGGGGCTCTGATGCAGAGCAGGGAGAGCAGAGCAGAGGAGAGGAACTGTAAATATAGGAAGCTGCATACAGGGGCGAGCAGATGATAGTTGCACGCAGTGAGTGGGCCTAAGAAGTGGCTGCTAACTCAGCAGAGTGCTGAGGGCTCAGGCTAGATTATTGGGACACAGCTCTAGACAGAATGGTCTGAAGTTAAAGGGAGGGCCAACGGGCTATTGAGTGCTTGTCTCTTTGAATTGCCTCTGAAAGAAGAGTTGACACAGCTGGGCAAGTTGCTATAGCAGTGCAGACTCCACAGTAGGGGTCTATTTTTGGTCCTACTGTCAGATGACGATGTCACCTTGGACAAGTGGCAGTGCTGGTTAGGGTGAACAGGTCGCATGAAGTGGGCAGCTAAGTATGTCAGGAGTGGATAAAGACGAAGAACCTGCTTACAGACTCTACTTCTATTCTGTATGTATCCTCTAATGTTTTTATTATTGTGGTTTTTTTTTTCACTCTTGTGGGTTCCCCAACTGTTTCGCTACTTATCTGTTTGTAGACCTTGCCAAAAGGGAAACCTGACCCTTTCCCCTTACTCGGCACTGTAGAAACTAAACATGTGGGTAAGGCTGCCTGGCTAAATAAGATAGCTCAAGTTAGGCTCCACCATATTCCTCTGTAGCACAGACCTGCAGACAGCTTCCTGGCAGCTGATTATGTGGATCAAAACAATGTTGCTGTAAGCCTTTTTTTTTTTTTTTTTTGCTCCAGGCTGCTGTACAGACAGCTATCAATCGTGAGTAGGTAAAGTATTCCCAAAACACTGTCATCCAGTGGTGGCTCAGCCCAGGAAATGCAGAGTAAATAATTTCAGTTTTCCTTTTTTAAATGCACTTCTGTTTGATGTTCTTTCATCCTTTTGTAGTGTTTACACTTGCTAGAATAAAGCCCAGGCCAGGCCACTTGACATGTAAAGAATTTAGCTCACTAAAAGTAGGTCAGCTGGGTATCTCCCTTAGGGACGTTAAATTGTATCAGACAAATACACACATGTTGTTTCTGCGTGTCTACCTCCTAATGAATCATGTTCATATCATCATATCCTTGTAAATGTATGCATAATGGTCAGCATATTTCTTAAAAGCTTTGCACAAGACCAAAACATATCCTTCATCTTTAAAACATGAAGTGAATCAGAAGAATTTTTTTTTTTCTGTAGCTTTCTTGTCTAAATGGTGTTCCTACTGACTTAGAGCCAGGAAAACAGAGGAACGGTTTGTTCCATGACTCATTTGCTATTAAGAGGAGAAGTGCCTCTGGATTTTTCTGTTTGTTTCAGGTAGTAATATAGTTCAAGCCTGCAACTACATCTTACCATTTTTTTTTAATGTCCTTCCAGACTCAAATCTGCATTTGAGTCAACTGATTATTTAATTTATAAATTGAGTACAGAAATGTTGCAGACTGTTCTGCGGTGGAAGAGAACACGCTGAGTTGAAGATCCAAAATGATTAAACCACTTTTGTTTCTGTTATGTCATGTAACCAGAATGTCAGCAGTCAGACTTTGTTATGGTTTCAAGTCTATAAAGACAAATTATACCATTATATAATATTTTTTTCCTCACTACACTGTAAAACTTGAACTGCTATTGTTGCTTTTGTTTTTGTTTTTATAGCTGTGCATTACATGCAATAATGTACAAGCTGCCTGACAAAATTTCATGTTACTGTTCGTGAACAGATGTTTTTCTATGAGGTTGTTATGCAGTAAAATGCTGATGCTGTGTCTCATCACTTCGTTAAAGGATGCTATCTCACTGTATTTTCGTTTACAATATGTAGATTTTCCGAGGTTGCAGCCAAAATCAGTGATGCATATTCAATCTGTAGGTCAACCGTGATGCATGCTGGGCACTGAGCAGGGTTTAGAGCTTCTGCCTCTAGCTGTTTCTTGTCACAGTCTGTACCAGTACACTTCTCCCATGCTCTTGCAGTGTTGCAGTATTGTGGTTTTGATCCTGGTTTTACAACCACACAGCAGCAATATGACAGGGACTGAAGCATCATGTTGCAGTATGCACTTTAAGTTAAAAGTCACCAAACTTAGTCTAGCCATTATAAATGGTGCATCTTCTTCTTAATACAAGCATTTAACAGTCCTCCATGTACTCTTTTTACATTTAAATCTGAAAGCGTAATAAACTTGCTTTAACCTTGTTCGCTGTAGGTTATACTTCATGATTGGCTGTAAAAACACTTAAAGCAAAGGATTTAATTTTATTAAGTTTTCTTTTAAAACACATGGTAGGTTTGAACATTGCATAGTTTGTTTTGCCCATATGCAATATTTTTGTGCGAGGTGTTGGTGACCCTAGCAACAGTATTCTTTTTTTTATTTTTTATTCCACTGGTTTACACATTGATAAAAATATTTAGGTGTAAGAAGGCTGAATTAAATCTCCTGTCTGTCCCGCAGGCCTCGTTTCAGCGTTCCAACAGCCAAGACAAAGTGCGAAAGATAGTGGCTGAAGAGGGCCGTGCTGCTCGAAATCTCATTGCCTGGAGTGTCCCACTTGAGAACAAAGAGGAGGAAGGTTGGTCGTTGCATGCTAAGCACAGAGACACTTTAGATTTGCTTTTGAGTATCTTTAGACCTGGTATTAAGATGTATCCTGGTTGGTCCAATTGAGTGATTGTCAGTGGACAGCTCTGACTAAGTCTGTTAACACCTGGCATTAAAATGCATTTCCACATGTTTCTCGAGTAACCACTTGTAATCGGATAATAGTTTCACAGATTGCAATTGAAAATGGTTTTTGACATCTATCAACTGAGCAGCAAGTACGACATCAGTAGGTCTACTGACATTACTGTAAATCAGAAATCACAAATGCATTCATGGAACTGAACTTTGCTGTTATTTAATCACTAATCCTTCAAATTTGCGTTAATTATTTTTATTATTATGTTTTTTTTCTTGTTTTGTTTCTCAATTTTCATTTTCTCCAGACATATTTTCAGATAAGTGAAAGGAGCATAAAGTGATTTGTTCTTGTGACGTTGCAGAGCTTATTAAAGATCCAAAAACTAGCTGCTTTTCCTTTTTTGACATGTTCTCAGAAGAAATAACTGAATTAACTATAACTTCAGTGTCTATAATATCTCCATGGGCCTTGTTAAAAGAAACAATACATTTCAGTCTACCTCTAAGTTCAGTTGTGCTAACTGAGGGATTTGCTACGAAGAAAGCTGTAACGCAATGCATAGCCCTTGGTGTCTTTATTCCAACTGTGAAGCTTCTTTTGTAGTATAACATACAGTTCAGCAGGCTTGTGTTTCAATTTGAATATCATGTTTTAATTCAGCTAAGCTCTGGTTGAAGAGATTGATTGATTATTTTTAATTCATAGTAGATCAACTATGTCATAAAGGCTGATGCTAAAAAGATGTAGCTGATGCAGTATTATATTATGAATAAATATAGAAGTTAACATCCATATATTTGACTAAATTGTAACACAATAGTTGAAATATTGATTTAAAAAAAAAAAAAAAAAAAAAAAAAAAACTTTTTTTTTTTTTTTTTTTCTTCCCCTCCAAAACTTGTTCTCTTTCCCAAAACCAATTTCAGTTTTTTGTTTTTGTTTTTTCCTCACCCAGAAAA
>JBAMYA010000021.1:7740193-7750758 GCA_037176975.1 Arrhamphus sclerolepis | reverse complement strand
AAACTGCTCTCTGGCAGGTCATGTGTTCATCATACATCACTGTTCTGGTTAAAAGAATGAATACAATGAGAGTCATACTTAGAAATGAGTGAGCATGTGTCGATGTTTGTCTACATGTGGTCTTATGATGGACTGATGACCTGTCCAGGTTGTACTCCTGCCTTTCACCCACAGAGATCTGCTATAGGTTCCAAAAGACCCCTGTGGCCCTGCACAGGGATGGATGTATTAGATATTAACGTGATTGAATGGGAGCTCTATTGCCTACATTATTTGCATACAGGGTAGTAGGTGGGTTATTTGAATTGTGACTGTTAGGAATATTTTTGTATGTATTCAGCTGAGATGATATTCAATAGTAGCCTTTTATCCTGTATGGAATCTTACCTGCCTTCAACACAGTCCACTCTTGATTCAATTACTAGGGATGGACACTAGCATCATGTCTGAACGGAGTCTAAGTTGCAGGATTTTTCTTTTAATTTAATCAGTTACTCAATGTAAACTTTTTTTCTTCTTGCAATTCCTTTTTACATAGCAAAGTCCAAAGGCAACTCCAGTGGCAGTTCCAAGTCTCAGAGGATCAATTCTGGACAACAAAAGAATAAAAAACAGGTTAGAATATGATCCTTTCCCACTAGAGGGCTCTCTTCACTAACCTATATCCTTCTTTTCTTTTGCTTACCATTGTGGCCATGTAACTCCCTTTTTTGCATCAATTAATTCAGTCATCAATAAAAAAATAAACATTAAGAAGACAAAGGAAAAAGGGATCATTAACCAGTGCACAAAATTCCCATTGCTCTATTATATCTCAAATTAATGTTCTTGGTAAAATCTCCATATTTATGTCACATTGGATATATCTGCATTGATGGTAATATAACGTATTATAGCTGTCAAAGCCGAAGAAAAAAAGACTTTAATGGGTTTATAATATAAACAGTAAGTGACACTGAGGAAATTTCTTTTTGTCGTGTTTTCTTCATACTCATGTGTTCACAGAATGCTGGTGTGGAAAGTAAAGGAACAGCTGGGTCCTTATTGGACAAGGGACCAGAGAAGAGCCCCACTAAGGCCAGACAGCCCCGCAAAGTAGACCTGCGAGCACGCTACTGGGCCTTTCTCTTCGAAAACCTGCGTCGGGCTGTGGACGAGATTTATGTCACATGTGAATCAGATCAGAGTGTCTTGGAATGCAAGGTTAGTTTGTTGGCCTTTTTTTTTTTTTTTTCCGTTGCTCTAGTGGCCCTTATTTAAAGTGGAGAGCGACATGAAATGGTACAAAGAGAGAATGGTGGAGAGCTTGCAGTGAGGGTCACAAGTCGAGTCGAAGTCAGGACCGGTGCAGGAGGACTTCAGCTTCCACACACGGGCTGCCTGTTTACACCGGCCATGCAGTAGCATGTCCTTTGTTTTGTTTTTGTTTTTTTAACACAAATTCTCGGCTTCAGGAGCTTTTTGTTCATGTTCTCACTTGTGTAAATCTGCAGACTGAAAAGTAATGATTTATGAACACTAGAGGGGGGCCTTGAAATGATTTCTCCCTCACAAATCACATTCCTCTTGTTTGCTGCTTATGTCAGAGGGCTCCCTGAAGGCTTGCTGGTCAGACAGTTGTCACACTGCTATGTCTTTGGGCTAGCTGGCATAATGTGCATGTGTTGTGTTTTGTTTGTCAGGCATTTGTTTGGTATTTATTCTCCAACATATACATTGAATTACCAAAATCTTTGTCGAGATTTTCTGTTTTGTAGAAGTGTGGGTTTGTTTTGTGCTTTCTTTAGAGTTGTACTTTGGACAATCTGACATGATATCACTTGTCCTGAGTTTTATCGACTCTTCTGCCATGCAGCATTATGCTGAATGCTGCTCTGGTGATGGCCTGCGGTCAGCACTATAGTCACGTTCCCTGTGGTGTAGTCAGCTTGGAATCAGTGCCACAACGTGGCTCCCTGTGGTGTGACAAGCATGCTGTCAGTTGTCACGCGTTAGTGTAAGACAACAGGCTGCTAGGAGCTTTTTCTTTTTTCTTTTTTTTTTTTTCTCCCCTTCCCTCATGCCACTGCACTGCTCTACACTCTTAGGCTTTCTAATGGGCTGGGTTGCCACTCATAATCCCATATCCCACCCAGGTTGGGCTTAATGGACACTGATAAATGATGAAGTCATCTGGAGGGGAAGCAGAGTGCTTTGATTGCCTCCAGCCACAATCCCCTTGTGTAGCTGTGGGCAGGCTGTGTTGTTTGGTCTTGCACAAACAGCCCACCATTTTCCACCTAAAACATATGAACGTAATCATTGTAAGGAAGCAATGCCTAATTATCTTTTAAGGCTATGTTACTGAAATATATAATGTCATTTAGAATGAGAACTTCAGTGCTGATATCTTGTAATACGAAGCTGAAAACCCAGTAGAATGGATTATATGCTCTTATTAATGTCTTGACCATCTTAAGTCAGAGTAGACTGGAAAGACTCTAGGAATTCATGCAGGCCTGGTTATTTTTAAGCATTTTCAAAATTAACACAAAAGGTGATCATTTTAGTATTAGATGGTTTAGATGAAAATAAATCCTCTGAACAGCATGATAGATATTAAATATTCATTAGTAAATTCTAATGAAGTGTCATGCATGTGTTATGTTTGGGTAGTTTTGTCACTTAATGTGCTGAAAATCGCTTTATGTTGGTTTATCTATCCAAGGGGGATGCAAGCCTCTCTTTGTGTCAGCCTGCATTACCAGATGAATACTGGGTCATAGCTGTGGTCTGTGATGGTTAACCAGGCCTAATCAGCAGACCTGCTGCTGGACACATCTTTCACTGGCTTGACTTGTCTATTAACTAAAAGCACTGTGAAGCTTTACTCTCAATTACCACTCCCTTCACGCTTCCCATCAATCAGTTGTCTGTTTCATTAGGGGGGGGGGCTCCTCACTGCCTTCCGCTTCTGCATAACCAACACCGTGACTCAGTCCAAGTGCAGATAATAAGCATTTGTTGGAAGGAATTTGTCTTCTCTGTTCTTCATCAAGGATTTTAGTGAAGAATTTCTCTTTATAGCCATTTCTTTTCTTTTTTCGCTTTCCTGGCTCATTTTGCTTTTAAACAGACAGCTTCTGCATTCAAGAAAAACTCTTAAAATGTATTTTCCCCCATATGTTCGTTTGAATCTTTCCAAGAAATCTAGGCTCTTTAATAACTTTTGAAAGGCACAGTCATTAGTTAATAATTCTCTCTCTCTCTCTCTCTCTCTCTCTCTCTCTCTCTCTCTCTCTCTCGCTGTTTTAAGAGGAATAAAAAAAAAAAAACAGTTTTCGAGGAAATCATGACCCTCTTGTCTTATTTTAATGTAATGACCCTCTTGTCTTATTTTAATTCCTGTCTACAGGAGGTATTGATGATGTTGGACAATTATGTTCGAGATTTCAAAGCTCTCATAGACTGGATCCAGCTGCAGGAGAAGCTGGAAAAAACAGATGCACAGAACAGGTGAGTTTAAGTTACTCTTTTTCTCACTGTTTTTGTCCCTCAACTCTCATTCATTACCTGTTTTGAATTGCTCCCTGTGGTGAAACTGGAAGCGCTACTGTCTGGTCCCTGGCTTAGAGTCACAAACAGAATGGATCAATAGTCTTGGCTTTAATTCAAAGAGATCCATGAGTTTATTGGCTTCTCTTTAACACAGTGACCACTGCAGCAGTAAATTGTCTATGAAATTAAATTCCCAGTGGCATTCTCCAATTTGTTCATTTAACGTGTACTTTTAATCAATAAGACAAACCTGAAACTTCCATATATTTCATTTATTGAGAACATCAGCCATCATGCCAAATGTGTGGGTCAAATCTGTGTTTAGCAACAAGGAGTTATAACAGGTTTTATTGTGAAGCAATGTATAACGTTTTTACTTTATGCAGACCAACCTCTTTAGCCTGGGAGGTGCGAAAAATGTCTCCTGGACGTCATGTGATGCCAAGTCCTACAGCAGATAGAATAGTACCATCTCCAGGTGCACGTCGAACCCTCAACTTTGGGTAAGGTCTCTCTGCCATAAGTATTATTATTATCATTATTATTATTTTTATTACTATCATTAGTAGTAGTAGTAGTAGTAGTCGTGTTATTATTGTTGTACAAGGCGGCATGTTTATGGACATTGTATCATCCCTTTATTGACTAGTCAGTGTTTGTAATGATGCACTCTGGTATCTAAGAGGTTAGAAAATGCACGCCATATCTAGCAAGAGAGTCGATGGCTGCTGATAGTGAAGCATTTGTTTAATGCGATTTGTTGAATCTCTCGCTCTTAGGCTACAGAATAAGTGGAAGGTGTAGACGAAAGTGTCAGTTAAAGACTGCTGAAGCATCGGTTCGATATGTGCACTGCTCTGTAATCTGATGCTTCAGGAAATGGATATTGATCATGACAGAGGCCTGTTGTACAATACAGTTCTATGCTGTCTGGGAGGGGATCGGAAGCGCTTAGATAGACTGTCTTCAGCGGACTGTGTTTTCAACAGTTGGAGCTGCTCAGAAATGTTAATAAGATTTTTAAGTTTTAACTGTTGAGAATACAGGTGCACATATGTTTTTGTTTTGTTTTTTTCTTCTCATGAGTGATGTTTCTGTCTTGGTCAGTGGTCCTCCATCAACAATGGGTACAGCTCGACTCTCTCACACGGGCCCCAGTTGGGCAGACAGAGTAAAGTGCTCCCAGTCTGTCCATATCTCTAGTCAGCCGACCACATCACCAGCAGAAATTCCTGGTAAGAAATCCCTAAAAAAAAAAAAAAAACAGCCCACTCTGGGATGTACTTGAAACTGTGGTTTAATCCACTTGTCCTCCACTTTTCCACTTAAGAACCTTGTTTGCTTCTAGGTAAAAAAGATTCAGAGGGCTGGAAGACAGTGCAACGAGGACGCACTGCCAAGCCTCGCTCTGCTGTCATAGTAGCCAAGGTCAGTCCTGTCTTGGCTCATGCCACCCCTAAACAGGACAGTGGCAAGTGTAACCGGTCACCTCTGCTGCCACAGGAAGAGCAGAAGCTCCGTCCTGAATGTCCCACGAACAAGGACATGACCCAGACAAACACTGGACAGCAAGTCCCTGCGGAGCATACCCCCCTGCAGGAGGTTGAACATCCAGAAAATGGACACATAATGGAGGTACTAATGTTGAGTACCTTGTGACATCTTTCTGCCCAAGCAGTCCCTCTGTATCAATTATTCAAGTGAAGCAGCGTAACACTATATTATTTTATCGGCCATATTTGTTTTTGTTTTGGGGCTCCATGGTATTAATAGGCAGACTGTTCAGACAGGGATATCAACTTTGAAGCGATTGATTGTACACTGACATTTCAGAGAGAGAGATAGGGGCCCATTTTCATTGTCGTGAAATATATACTGACAGTGCATCATGACACACATGGTAAGAGTGTGTTACAGCCAGAGGTTGATGTTGAAATACAAACTTGTATTTCTGATTTGTATGCTCAGTTTCATCATGACTAGATGTTTAGAGCATGTCAGTACCAGCCTCCCTGCATGATTTGTGTTTTTATATTAATGTTGATCATTTGCGGATTTTGATTTAAACTTTTAATTACTTTCATGAAATGCTTGAAATATGCATGTCTTTAATTGAGTTTGTGTGTGACTGTTGGTGCAGCCCCCAGCTGAGAGTGTACAAGACTCAGGACAGTGTGTCGACGCAACCTGTGAAGATGCGCCTCCCCCCATAGCATCTCTTACCCCTTCCCAAGCCCCAGAGCATGCCCCGTCCACAGCCACAGTCCCACCAACAGACATTACCATATTACTCCCAGTGCTTGCTCCAGGCATTGCAACATCCATAGACCTACCCCAGACGGATGGGTTCAGCAGTCTGTTGGCCTTTGGGGACACTGGGGCTGAGGGGGGCGCGTCACAGTGCATGGTCACATCTGCTCCAGGACAGGCTGAGACTCCCATGGCAGCGGTGAAACTGGAGAGTGTGCTGGACCCCACAGAGCTTTCTACTGTGAGTGCTGAGAGATGGAGGAGCAGAGGGAGGGGAGGGCTGAGAGGACAGGGGTCCCAAGGGGTCTTTCACCGCCTAAACAAAGTCGATCTTAAGAAACCTCCAGACCAAATGTGCCAGCAGGACTGCAAAGCTCTGTGTAGTGTTGTTATAGCCCTATTCATTGTTAAGAATAGCTGTGAGTAGATAACATTCATTCTTCAGCAAGTACTCCCAGGGTGTTTCCCAAAAGTAATCTCTCAGTTTGGGTTAGTTATGTGTGTATCTTTTAAAATTTCTCTTTAAAACAAAAACAAAAACAAAAAAACAATCAGCAAAAATGGACATTTTCTCTTTTGTATTCAGTTCACTTCAGTGTTCTTCTATTACATCAGATGTCTCTAAGCATAAGGATAATTTGCCTTGATTCTGAACATTTAGTTACTTAAAAAGTTGTATAAAAATCACAAAGTGCTTCACAGTAAAAACATAACATTAAAAACACACATAAAAGACTTCATAAAAGAAAATTGTACAGGTCATACTCGTCAGTTGGACGAGATGCATCACTTTGACCTACTCATAGAAACTCAAGGTTAAAGACATACTTATGAGAAGGCTCTTCTTTATTTAGCTCAACAGATGGTTTAGACTACTTGCTGACCTGAAGTTATGCAAGTCTTCCCTATATTAGTGCAACATGATGAGATATCATTAGCTTCCCAGTTACTCAAAGCCTTTGATAAACCAGTGTCATAGATCAGAAACAGTTGACTTCCACTATCCTGCCACCATCTCCTCATCCTCACAGTTAATGTGCCCTGCATGCCTTTTGGATGCTTCATCACTTGTGATTCTTGTGGTGGTTGTGTGGTTCAGACTGTGATTGGGTTGATGTGGTATTTTCCTGAATCGAAGGTTCATGCAGCCTTTTATGAATCAGAAAAGGGAAAATACAGTTTGTTTGTTTATTTTGTTGTTTTTTGTTTGTTTTTTTTTTATTAGAAATTATTAGCAGGTAATTTAAGAGACCATGAAGTACAACAGCTGCAATACAATTTAGAAAGTCAATACACTCCATCAGCATATTGTGCACCATTTTTATACTGAATGGCATCACAGTAATGGGGATTTCTGTGAGGTGGATTGAACAACATATTATTTCTGAGGTGTTAAGTGTGTGCGTGTGCGTAATTGAATTGGCATGTGTTCAGCCCCAGTCAATGGCAGAGGTCCTGGCCAAGAAAGAGGAGCTGGCAGACCGGCTGGAGAAGGCCAATGAAGAGGCGATCGCCAGCGCCATCGCTGAGGAGGAGCAGCTGACTAGAGAGATTCAGGCAGAAAACAATGACCTGGACACTGACAATGAGAGCGACTTCTCTGTAAGAATAATCATGCTTATATTTGGTCTATTTGGGCATTTAGAAAAACCTGATATTAGATTTTCTTTTCTTTTATATGTTTCTCAAATTGAAAACCAGTATTTTTTTCACAGGCTAGCATCAGCAGTGGTGGGTGTGGTGTCAACATGGATTGGAGTGACATGGTAGCAGATTTTGATGGTACAGAGGGCAACATCTAAAACATCCAAAGCTGTCGTTTGTAAGGAAAAAGTCAATTTCTGATTGGCTGTCTGTTGTGTAGCTCGGGAGTCCTGGCGACAGAGCACATCCTGGGGAGACATGGTTGAAGAAGAACCCGCTCGGCCTCCTGGACATGGCATCCATATGCATGAGAAATTATCCTCGCCGTCACGCAAAAGGTACAAAAGTTGTTCATAGCGTGGTCTCTCTCCTTCCCCAAGACATTAGCTTTGTTGTTTTCATGGTTAGAATTATGTAATGTAAACTATGTCCATGTGTCTGCTCAGCCATCTTTAACAGGGTCTCAATCTTATTTTGACAATAACTTTATCTTGCATCCTAAGTGTTGTGTTCTTTGTCTGACCCTTATCCTTTTCAGTTACCACCCACAATGTCAAAACAGTACCCTAGCATCTGTTACAATCTGTGTCTGCTGTGCACACTGATAATGAGGAGAGATGAATTATTTGTATCTATAAATTTGACAGAACTATTGCAGAGTCTAAGAAGAAACATGAGGAGAAACAGCTGAAGGCACAGCAGCTGAGAGACAAGCTCCGTGAGGAAAAGACACTCAAACTGCAGAAGCTCATGGAGAGGGTAAGTACGGTATGCTGACCTGATGGACAGCGCCTTTGAAAAGGAGAAAAAAAAAAACCTATGCAAGCTGAGCTCAGCCTGGCTCACAACGAAAGCTTCTGTCAGCACACTGTCTGATAGAATCACTAAATATTATAACCCCTTCCAGTTGCATCCAAGCCAGCTGGCTGCAAGCAACCATGAGAGGGACACCTAGCCAAAATCAGCAGGCTTCCATGAAGTTTGTTTTTATACCTCAGGCTATGGCAGGGCGCGCAAGTCCTTGAATAAATCGTGTCAACCACATAAATTCATGAAGTGGTGTATATTTCATTAATACTGTGGTCACACTGGAGAGCTTGGAAAATTAAAAAAAAAATCATTTGTTTTGTCTTGACGAATCTGTTGTACATTCCTTTATTAGACACTTACGCTCTCTTTTCACTTTCTACAGGAGAAGGATGTGCGGAAATGGAAAGAAGAGTTGTTGGAGCAGCGTCGTAGGATGATGGAGGAAAAGCTGTTGCATGCTGAGTTTAAGAGAGAGCTGCAGCTCCAGGCGATCGTGAAGAAGGCCCAAGAAGAAGAGGCCAAGGTAGAGAGGGGAATCCCATGAAAAGCTGGAACCAGATGCTCGGGACAGAAAGTCCTACAGACAGAAAGTCCTCTAAATGATTTAACATCTTTGCATTTTTCGTTCTCTTGTTTATTTGCCAGGTGAATGAAATTGCTTTCATTAACACTCTGGAAGCCCAAAATAAGAGGCACGATGCCCTGGCAAAGTTAAGTGAATATGAGCAACGCCTTAATGAACTGCAGGAAGAGAGACAGAGGAGACAGGAAGAGAAGCAAGCTAGAGATGAAGCTGTTCAGGTGTGTACAATTTTAGGCATGTACATATGTGTGTGTGTATATGTATGTATGTGTGTATATATATATATATATATATATATATGTGTGTGTGTATATGTATGTATGTATATGTGTGTGTGTGTATATATATTGTTTTGATTAGGCTGCAGTTTCATTCTATTCCTACTTACTTTGAAGGAACGTAAGCGGGTCCTGGAAGCAGAGCGGCAGGCAAGAGTCGAGGAGCTGCTGATCCGAAGGAAGGAGCAGGAGGCCCGAATTGAGCAGCAGAGGCAGGAAAAGGAGAAAGCTAGAGAGGATGCAGCACGGGAGAGGGCTAGGTTTGTGCTCCTAAATTTCTTCAGTCAGGGTGTGAGGGTGTGTACAGTGGAATTAGATAGATAGAACTTTATTAATCCCCGAAGGGAAATTCAAAAATTTTGGAAAGCAATTTGAGCTGTAACACTTTTTGTACACATTTTTGTTGTGTAGACTGAATTTTCCCATTACTGCCCATCGGTTACTTTCAACAATCTAGAAATTCTGCATAATACTTCTGAATGGATTTAAAAATAAAGAATCAAATTGAGCTGATCACAAACTCAAAGGAAATTTGAAGGTTTATTATTTTTATATGTATATATATATATATATATGTATAAATTATTTATTTATTATTATCATTATTATTTTTAAAGTACTTTGCATGACCAAACATTAAGTGTGTCTTTATTGACAAAAAACCTACATCCGTGAGCAGTTATATCTGGATGCAAATATACATATTTTGTGCAAATGTTTTTAAATACTTTCTATATGAGCTGTATATTTGTAGTTGACTTTAAAGTTGAGAGTTTTTATATGACAGATTTCTTCAGCTCTGTTGTTTTACACTGCTTTTTTTTTTTGTTCTGTTTTCTGAAGGGACCGAGAGGAGCGTTTGGCTGCTCTTAGTGCTGCCCAACAGGAGGCCATGGAGGAGCTGCAGAAGAAAATTCAAATGAAGGTAAGTTTATATTATATTACCTAGCTTCTTTAGCAGACATAATACAGGAATCCCCATCTCCCATATGACCCCTGGTTTCTGGTTTCTTCCACAGCATGACGAGAGCAGCCGCAGGCATATGGAGCAAATTGAGCAGAGGAAAGAGAAGGCTGCTGAGCTCAGCAGTGGTCGACATGCTAACACAGACTACGCCCCCAAAATGACACCATATGAACGCAAGAAACAGTGCTCACTGTGTTCCGTTGTGGTAAGTATAGAGTCATCACATCATAGTCATATGAACTCATGCAGTTTCCTTTTTGGAGATTATTGATGGGGACTAGGATGTGGGTTAATTTCAAATGGATTATAATTCTTCTGTAGTCCCTCATTTACTCTTCTGTCTTTTGCATTCGTTCTATGTAATTTGGCTAACGTAGTAATGAACAACAGAAAAAGACACAAGTTCTGCACCTGAGAAGCTCTCTCTCTCTCTCTCTCACACACACACACACACACACACACACACACACACACTCACAGCTCTGTGGAGTAGATA
>JBAMYA010000021.1:7713961-7726083 GCA_037176975.1 Arrhamphus sclerolepis | reverse complement strand
AAGTGCCTTATAACAGCTCTCAACCTTCGTTACTTGCATATTTGGATTTTATTCTTATCTGCACTTTGTGAGCTAAGATATCCTCAATGCATAAGAGGAAATTGTAATCTAATTTTGGATCAAATCAACATGTTTCCCAAAGTGTGGAAATATCTTTGCAGGACAAATTGTTTGGTTCATAGATCTTTATTGCGGCGGTAGCAACATGATTTCTGATGCTCTACCTTTGGACTACAGGAAGGATATGTGATAATTGGATGCTTGTTATGTTTGTTTAGAAAGTCAATTGCACTGTAGAAAGATCAACATTTGCAGACTGCAGGCTTTTGGGATATGAAACAAGCCTTAATTCTGAGCATTATATCTTTGTGGATTGTGACTTTTTATGGTATTATACTAGTATTTTTATTTTTTTTTATCTGGGGACCTCTGTGCACACAGACCACCTAAAGTTAGTATGTCTGTTAGTTTAAAGCTAATCTCTTCACCCTCATTGTTCCATCATCACAACAGATAAATCTGTCAGCAAAGCAGAAAAGAAACAAGATAGCAAGGAGGTCTTTTCAGGTTTTTTTTGCAGGAGACCGCCAGGACGGGGCAGGCCCCAGTTACCTCCTTTAATACCATTTGATAAGCCACTATGAAAGAGCTGTCTTTTCTCATTTAGCCCAGAAGCTTTTAGGTAGGTGTGTTGATAGGAGGGTTAGGAGAAGGGTTAAGCCAAGCTCAGTGATTGAGACCTAATTGATTAGACATGGAAACTACTGGCAATATACAAAAAGAAAGTGACAGTAAACTATTTTACTAACACTGCTTTGACTCTTGAAACTGCCAGAAAGACATGTCTCATCTCTCTTAAAAGTAAAGGCCTTAAACTTGTTTAATGTTATTTTTTTGTTGTTGTTGTCAAACGCACTGAACAATCACTTAGTCTAACACCGGAACTGAGGAGCCATTACCCCAGCAGCAGGCATGAATGACAGATGAAGAGCTTATATGTAATTTGGGAAAGCGCTTCTCTCTCGATATGTTCAGGCTTGTTTGCAACTTCCCATGTGTGGAGCAAACTCACTGTGAAGTAGATGCATTGTAAGGACAATCTATTCAAATGAAATGCGTTTGACTGATAGATTTTTTATATATATATATTTCACTGACCTCATTGACTGCTTCATTTCCACAAACTACTTAATCACTGTATATAATTTCTTCATCTCAGTAAATACTCTGTAAATGTATTAATTTTAGCTGTCTTTTTATACAATTGCATGTTGACATAATCTCCATGGATGCCAACATAGCAGGTATCACAACGGCAGAATTTTTCCATATACTTTGGTATGTAATGACAGCATTTCTACAAAAATAAGGCCTTATTTCTATGGTATAAGTGGTTCTCAATGTCCAGTGCTATTAGAATAATTTTCTTCTCTCTCTTTTAAATCCTCCATTGGCTCTGGTCTTACATTGTCATGGTAGCATTTTCTCAGTTTCTCTTAGCCTGTTGTCATCCCCTGAGACCACCCTGGTGCTAACCGGAGCCTGCAAACCATTTGCCTTAAACTGAAACTTGACTGTTGAGGGGTGGAGTCAGGCTATGCACTTTTGAGATTAAACAGGAATCACTTTGTTTCACGTTTCAATCCCTTCCCTCTTTAGGGGAGAAAAGGGTTCTCTCTGGTGAGAGCCATGTAATCCCCTATCTGCCTGCTGCTTGTTGTCCCCTGACTCTACTTCTGTTTCTGTCTCTCTGTGTCCTTGCCTCAACAGAACAATGCAGACCAAGTGGCCTTCCAAGTGAGTGGTGGCTTGTCTGCTTTGGAACAAATTTTGCAGGTCATCACTGCTGTTTCCACACCCGCTGCAGTTCCCCGTATACCTCTCAAGTGAGTACTCTCACCCAACCTTTAAAAAAAAAAAGAAAGAAAAAAAAATCAATATTTTAATTCATTTGATCACATTATATTCAAGAATACTTGAACCCCATCAAGGAGGTTTGGTGTTTTTGTTCTGTTACACGGCAACACAGTTCAAAAACAATTAGTCACAGGTTTATTGGGTTTAATTTGATCAAGTTTCTGTTTTGAGCCAGCAGGGTGAGCTGTCTCTTTAGCTTATGTTTCTGTTTGATTTTGGAAATGCTGACCATTCATTGTCCAGACCTGTGGAATCATTCCTACTGACTAAATGGAATCTTGTTCAGTTGTCACAAGCCTCAATACAAGTTTTCTGTCTACAGTATTCAGTTTTTGGGATAAATTCTATTCCACAGGGAGTTTTATAAAAAAAAAAACTGTCATTCCCTGATGATTCCACTTGAAAAGTCTTTCTTTGATGTTAGATTACCGAAAAACGATACACAAGAGAGTTCCAGTTCATCGCTTCTTTTTCTTTAAAAAAATAAATTACTAACCATAGAAAATGTCTATTGCTCATTGGTATTCATTGACATTATGAAAACTCAAATGTTTTTCTTCCCCTTCCAATCTAGTTCTTTACAAAACAAATAGACTATACATCCCTATCCCTAAACCAGACCATGATACAAATGTGTACGTATGATAATGAGATTAACTATAAACCCTTGTTATGATGAGGTTTAGGGTTTCATCAGAAAAATCTTCTTTTCCTTAGGTGCCTATATTTGAAGTAGAGATGCAACTAATCTGATCCAATATCATACATAATTTAGTGATTGGATATTGAAATGATGACATTGATTGGTTTGTAGCTCTTATGTTATAATAGCCCTCCTTGATTTATCCTGTTCAGACAATGCATTTTTGTTTTTGACTTGTTTGAAGAGGTGTATAACTAATGTCATCCAACTTTAGTTGTTTTCATTCTTCAATTTTTGGACTTTTATTCCAAATACTTGAACACTACAAGCAATATCATCAACAGCGTTCTGGGAGTCACATCATTAAGTATATAATTTGACCTAATTTTAATGGCTTTGTTTAAGGTGTAATCTTGGTTCGATTATAGCCCTACTTTTTCACTCTCTCCACTGCATTGTACTGGGCTTCTTTGCTTTCTTTGCCATTAGTGGCGGGATTTAAATAACTGCATGAATAAATGCTCAGATCCCTTTCTAACTGTTCATAGCTAAGATCTGTGGGGTGCAAAATTTAAACCAATGCCCAAATACCCTTTGTTGTCTACTTTTTCCATTTCCAGAAATCTTAAATTATGGGGAAGTTCAGCAAAATAACTACAATCTCCCACCATCCTGCTGTTTATCCAGCTTTATTTATTTTTTTATTTATTGCAGTTTTTAATAGATGAGAAAATTAGTAATATTAAAGAAAGAAAATCGTATTGTGATTTGTGAGTAACTGTATATCTCATAATTGGCTGAAACAGATTTCTTTTCTTTGACGATACATATATATTCTGGATAAACCTGAAAGACACTTGAATTCATGCTTTTTAATGTTCATCCTTGATGTACATTCACAAAGCCTCAGCCGTTAGAACCCTTTTTCCCAATGGCTGCTCTTTGATCATATCCTTTCACTGACCTCATTGACTGCTTCATTTCCTCTTTGCGGTCGTTTTTTGCAATTGCTTGAAGTCAGTGAGTTAATTTCCGCTGAACTACTTTATCACTGTTTATAATTTCTTCATCTCAATAAATACTCTGTAAATGTATTACTGTATAATAGAGCTGACCTTCAAGGAGTGGTAAGCGGCTCCATTTCTGTAATCAATTTGCATTTGTTCTTTTCTCTTGAAACACAAAAAGCATGTGTCTCATCTATCATTTAGATTAGAGTTTTTTTTTTGAGTAGTGGGTCTATCGTTTGCATGGCCTGCCTGTAGATAACCTCAGAGGGACTGCTGTACTCACAAGTGGGACTCCTGTAATGGACTCGAATGGCCTTGCTCTCCCATTCATTAGCATTTACTGCTCTCCAAGTCTCAGCTAATGGACAAATGCTTCTTATATTTATAAGGCTTTTAAAGGGCATTGCATGTGTATTGATTTTTTTATTTTATTTTTTTGTAATCTCTTTTTCTCAGTTATGGCAAACTGGGGGAATTTCAAGAAGCAGACTTGTGTATTGGAAGAAATATAATCTTAAATGTAAAGACTTTCTTCAAACATTGAGCTTGTGTTTGAAAAGTTTGCGTGCACATCCATGTCTTCTCTTAAGTACATTCAATACCTCTTTGGCATCAAGATGTTTTCTTGTCACGCTGCAGTGAAGATTAGGCCCATGTGTTTCTATCCCCTGCTTATGGTTGAAACAAACTCTGGAGGGACCTTTTGTATTTCTAAGCATGACTCAGTGTCAAGGAGCTTAACAGAAGTATAAGATCAACAGCAGGCAAACGGTACTGAAAGTCATAGTCAAACAACCACATGTAAATTAGCTATTTATTAAGGAGCTATAGTAGCAATCATGGTCAGAAATTTAGTCCTTTTTCCTGTCCCTTTGCTATGCATTGCATATACTGCTTATTTATATTAGTCCTTGCACAGTTGTCCTCAAAGAAATATCATTGCATCTTGTACTGTAAAATGCAGGAAAGGTCCCACTTTTCTCTTGCCTTGGTCAGGTCAGTGCAGCTCATGACAAGATGCAACACAAGGACGCAGCCCGGCTGTCTGCTTATCACTATCTGTCATCTGGATTGCTGTGTGGCCTAATGGGCTGCTATACAGACGCTAGCCCCAGAGTGCTCTACATTATCTGTTTACAGTGACGCTGCTGTATTGATCACCTCCTCCCACTAGATAAGCAGAGTGATTTACAAAAAAAAAAGGCAGCTGCCGAGATGCTCCTGCCATATCTCTCCCCAGGGAGTCTGATTCCATCTTGTTACCATTACATTAATGAGCTAATTTCTCTACGAGGCTCCGCTAATGTTCTGGTGTAACCCTGTGGTCACTGGACTGTCTAGATCAGGGTTTATGCAGCTGACATCATTAACTTCATACCCAACAAAAGGCACATGATCACCCCAAACATATGCATGAACAATTTTATTAATTAACAGTACCATAATTTGATTAACAAAGTTAGCGTGATGCAAATGATTTTTATCTGGTAAATCATGTTTGCTGTCATTTAAATCATGGGATGGTTGCTGAGTCTTTTGTTAAAATTTGATCCCTCTCAAGAAAATGTTCCTCAATTTACTATTTAAAATAGAAGATTGAGAAAAGTCTTATACAAGATATCTTCTTGTTCTATCTAATCGACAGTATAAAATCTAAATATCACCACTGTGATCCCAACCAGACCTGAATGAAATTAGGTTATTTTAGTCAGTTTAAGTATTTTTAAAATTATAATGTCGCCATGGTTATTAATATTTTCATATTAGGGTAAAGTAAATTTATATCACTCGTAAAATCCATTTTTAAATTTTACAGTCCGTCAATGTTAATTTTAAAAAAAAATCTCATTATGCCTTCAGGCTTTTGCAAGTTGTGTTGTTGTCTATTTTGCATTAAACTCCATGGTCCTGCATAAAAACGATAAATCAGTATAGCCATCATATGAGTGTGTAGTTCTTCCAGCAGCCTGTATGTTTTCAACCTTCCATTGGAAGGTTGCAGAGCATCTCTAAGGCCTATAGCTATTGTTTAAAGATTAAAACCTTGTTTTCTTTCTTTCTTTCTTTGGATGAAAAGTTAGTATCAGTCAGTACTGATATTCAACGTGTAGATGCCTTGTTGGTCAGTCTTCAGTAGGGGTCACTGTAGAGAAGAGGGGGGAGAAAGACTTGTCTGGATTTCATCTTGTCCAAACAACATAAAAAAAACAAAAAAAACAATAAAATAAGCAGAGACAATACATTTAGCTGACCAAAATGTAATTCTCAAGTTAATGTTGAGATGTTTTGGTCATAATTTACATTGATGGTTTTTCCGAGTTTTTAAAAGAATAATACAAGTCTATGATGGTAACAGGTGAGCTCAAGTGAATCATGCGTGTTAACCCAATTTGTATTTCCACCACCGTCTCACATGACCTGGTGTATCCTGTGAAATCAGACCTGCTACCTGTGGTTTGATTTCAGGATGTTTTCCATCAGGTGTGTGTCTGTGCGCGCACTCATGTGAATGGTACTTTGTGACGGCTCATCAGATTTCTCCTCCTTCATACCTGACCAGTGTGGTACAGCAGCCAGAGTAGATGTCTTGGAAGCTCTCAGGGTATCGGAGAGATCAACAGCAGAATCAAATTAAATGTCATTTAGATAGCAGTGAATGAAGGGATTGTTTGACAGCGCAAGGAAATGGATTTGCTCCTCACCTTTTATTTTGGCTTAGGATTCTTTTTCTTCCCCTGTTTAAGAGGCGGGGGCTCAACCTGATCTGGAAGTTAGTCAGATTTCTGCAGCACTGCTCCTGTCAGGCTTGACTACACACACAGGAAACGCATAGAAACTGGCGAGGAATGTGAGACTCGGGTTGAAGAGCACAGATCTCCGGATTGATAACTCAAAGGAGTGACGAAAAGCATAAAGAGCCTTTTAGGTGCTTGTTGTCCTGTTGTCAGCTGAATGGAGAGTTTGCCATTTAACTTAATAAATGGGCTTGGTTGAAAGATTGATACAATCCATAACGTTACCTATCAGTGCAGGGGAATCTGTGTTTATGGTTATCACTTAGGGATTTTCCAGAGAGCTGACCAGCCACTGAGTTCTGGGTGATGTCTGAGATATTCTTCACCCCAAACGTTTGCTTCACAAGCACTTACTATTCCTTTGTTTGAATTTCAGTTCAAAAGTCGATAGTGATAAGAGATTTTATTCAAGCGCAAATTACTTTTCTTATATCAGTTGTTTCTTAACGTTCTCAGTATTCTGGTTCAACATTGTTGGATTCTTCTCGGAAGTCCTCCTGTTAAAACTTGTAGCAGTCGTTTATGGCGTCTTCTTATAAACATGATTGCGCTTAAGGTGAGTTGAGACAGATTGCAGTTATGGTAATTTTGGGAAACTGTCAAGCTTAATCTCTCTGTAACGAGAAACCCATAAAGGTGTAGGTGGAGGAATGTGGTCTGCTTAGCTAGACTGGCACACATCAGTCCCCACAATGTTTTTGTGCAACATGAGAAAGGGTGGTGTGGCACTTTACCAAATTGTTCCTCAATTCCTTTGACTAGAGCTGTCATTGGAGGGCCTTTAGATAGCGAGATTCCCAGAGAGGTTGTACTATCAAGTGTCATGCTCATCAAGCTCAATTAGGTGGGAGGAAACCAAAGACAGATCGCAGTGATGGCTCATTGTGCATGCTGGCGTAAGGGCATAACTCAAACACGCCTCTGACAGCCTCCTCATTTGTTCAGAGATGGCCAAAGACAAGCCTGATTAGTTGTGTTACAAAGCAATTGCATGCTCATTACACGTGAGCTGACGGTCTGATTTGTCTCGCCAGACATCAAGTGATTTAATTTGAAGATACTGGTGAAGTAATGGATAGAAAATGCAGCCGTGCCTTCAATTCATTTTTAAATCTAGTTTTAAGTATTATGTTACAGATAGATAAGTTCTTTTTCTTTCTATACTCTTTTGCTCACCTTCTACATTAAGAATACATTATATAATATATTCCTAATGTCTTCATTCCTTTTACTTAAGCATACACATTTTCAGAATTGTTAATACTATAATGTGCCGCCTCTAACTGACATTGTTTTTTTGGGTGGGGGGGGTCCTTGGTGGGATCTCATGTCCAGCGGAGAAAATCTGCCAATTACAGAGTTGGAGGAAATAGATAAAACAGAGAAATTAATGGAAAATTATTTTTGCTCCTGACAAAAAATGTCAGGTCAGTGTATTCATGACATGAATCTTTCACGCCCACTAAGAACTGCTTGCTTTTAAGGACATAAAAGAAAAAAGTTATGACGGTGTATTAAAAAAACAATCCAGTTTTCTCAACACCTTATTATATATTTATACTTATTTTATAGTAAATTGCTATGTTTCATGCCGTTTTAGTCTACCGTTGGTAGGAGATGGGAAACATTTGGGGTAAAAGGCTGAAGCGTGTGACAGCTTTTTGATCACCTCGAGGAGAGCAGGATGACCTGACAGCATACGATTTTCATATAACCATTAAACAACCTATTTCTTGATAATCTTCTACAAAGATAAAAGAACAAAACAGTGGTCTAATAAACCCCAAGATGATTCAGCAATTTTGCATTTTACTTCTATTCCATTGCTTCATTATTACAACATTCTTTTCCCTTAAAGGAAAAAATGAATTTTACCGTCTACACAGCATCAAACATTTGGTATTTAGTCTCATCTCTCAATGTAACCTAAATGCTTCTGACCAACATGAAATTAATCTTTGCTATATGAGATAGTTCTTTGGCAGCAATCAAGTCTGTCCTTCCTTGCCATGTAATGTGTATTAGGTAAGACAATAATCACTACTATTGTACTCCGCACAACAAGTGCATAATCTCAAATACCACAATAGTGACTAAAGGTGCCCGAAGTGAAGCCTCTCTTTAAGAGGAATGCACATGGATGCCATGACTGTGGGAAGCATATAATTTTACAGATGTATTGTGAAAAAGTATTTTGTTTGTCATTTTCATATTGGCAGAGAAGCGTGTATATCCTATGTTCACTCACGAATTGAGACTTAGAGAATCCAATGCTGTAAGTCTGCACACAAAGACTAGTCTGCTTGAGATCTCATGTTACCTCTTGTTCCAGAGTCCTCCCTATCAGTACACTTAACCACTCATTAACTGTTCCCACCATCTTCATTATATATAACAAAGTACAAATCAACGTACGTCATATGGAACTATAGGAATTTGTTGAGAAGTTGTTGTTTTTTTTCTTGCTTTTACATGGAAAGCGTTAATCTTTCACGTCCGATTTTAACACTAACTGATCACTCAGTGTTGTGTTTGCCACATTAACACTACATTCCTTGTCTGACAGCTTTACGCTGCTATGTCAATGATATGCCAAAATGACCAATCTTCCTACTAACGTGTAGAGTTAAGAGTAACGGAAGTTAATATTGTACATTCACCTAATGCATTTTAGTCTACCAGGCCAGCATGGTTGGAATGAAAATGCACAGCAGATGTGAAAGTTCGGTAGATATCAAAATGTTTACCAGTTGAAGTAAACATGGCCTACTTTTGGCACTGAAGAGAAGGATTCCATTCTTCCAGCAAGCAGATAGGACACGCTATTCCTCCAATGGCTAAAATATACAGTTGTCAGAAAATATTAACTGATGAAACAGGGTGAAGGGGAGTAACTGTCTCAACAGAATGATTGGTTACTTATCTGAAGCATTAATCTTCTCTGGGGCTAGTTTTTAAACGCAGACAAAATACAGAGGCACGTTGATTGGCGCAGCGCTGGCTGCTGCCTGGGGCTTCCTGCCTGCTGTAAGGAGCTGCTAAGAGAAATTGTTTTATCTCTCCAGTGAACATGCTGTACTATCTCTGCCAAGATGGGACTGAGATTGCACTCATCACCTCTGAAGGTGACTATAGAGGGGAGTCTCCACATCAAGTAGCTGATATGAGTGTTTTATTCCTTGTGAGCGAGATATACATTTGACTGGTGAAGACAAAACGCCCCCTTAAGGAACCACAAATAGAGAAGAGTGTGTTTGGTTTCCTGATGCCTGCAGATAGTCTTGTCAGTGACCAGGTCACATTTACACCCCAGTGATAGTGTTGCTTTAAAGAATTGCAAGGGGAGAAGCAGTGTGCCCAGAGGTTTGTGTTAATTTAAACCTGTGATTAATACCTTTTTCTCTCTTTGTTAGATCACTCTGTGCTGCTGTGAATAGCTACTACCTGGCATGTTCCTGCTGTGCTTCCAACTGCTCCTATGTGCTGTTTAGCAACAAGATAGTCTTCTTAATGGACCTGCTGCTGCACCAGCTCACAGTAAGTCTGTCCATCAATCGTACAGATATCAACAGTCTGTTTTGATTACTCAATAAGAATAAAACAAAATTCTTCAATATGCAAATGATAAAATATTAATGTCTTGAATGAAAATAGTATAGAATGAATATGCCCAATGTTGTATGCTGTTCCTAAATCTGTAGATGCTGCTACTCTGCATTACAGTATTGGTTATTTCATAAATGTGTCTGTTTTCTGTGGCACGTGCACTAACGCGCGCAACTGTGTCCGACAACAAAATGGCTGGTCCGCCTGCTCTTTAGTATGGTACAGGCAGCAGCTTTGATTTACAAAATGCGTGGAAGTTTTTCCTCCTTTCAGCTTAAATGAGTTCATGTATGGATGGTTTGGAAAAACCATGTTCGCTGACAGTTATTCTCAAAAGTGCTGAGATTTTCACAAGAGAACTTGGACTGTTTTAATGCACCCCAGAGATTTTTTTTGGATTCTTTGAACGTGTGATGATATTGTGTTCCATAGACAAGGACATCTAGACTTTCTTTGGATGTTTTTAATTTTGAGAAATTGTCCACACACATTTTTATGTGTTTATTTAAAAAAATTTTTCCCCTTTTCGAAGAATAACAGATATTTCACTGTGTCAGAAACGCCTCTCAGGGAGCCTTCATTTGTGCTTATCCATATTACTTATCTGTTACAAAGTGCAGAACTTGTCCTTTGATGCCCTAACGTACTTTTTTTCACACATCAAACATGGTCGGTTTATATGTATTTTATTTTTTACTTTTATTCAGCATTTTACAGACTGGAGAAAATCACATCATGTTATTGGATTCAACTAATTGTCTTAACTTTTAGGGAAATAGTTTAAGTAGTTTGTATAAAGCAAATTTTAATGGAATGTGGGTTTGATTTAAAATCGCATGCAATTTCTTTTCCTTGCATTTTATCTGTTGATAGCACAGTGCTTGGGCCAGAGGAGAAAACTTCTGTTACTCCCTTCAGTGTTAATGAAAGGCAGAGCAAGACATAAAACTAGCGAGTCACAAGCTGTTGCCCAACCTCTCCGCAGATGCCTCCTGACAGAGGGAATGTGAGAGTATAGTCAGTCAGACGGGCTGCATTGCGGCGACATGTCAGCCCATATCCTTCAGCACTCTGTTAGAAGGACTGTAAACATCAGCCCACTCCAAACATCCACCAGTGGCGGCTCACTGGGGCCGCCTACACTCACAACGCAGACAGGACGAGGCACAGGCGCAGAGTTGTGGTGCATGCATGAACTCTACTGGGGCTCCCTTCTTCAGTCAAGTTCCAATCCAAAGCAGTCATAGTTCCTCAGGGCACAGAGGGCGAGGTTAGCCTGTACGCTCCAGTTTATATAAAACATATCCCAGCAGCTGCTCTGCTGACGGACATATCCAGGGAGATGCACTAACTCTTCTCCTTGTGTTAAGTGCAAATTATGAATTGAGCTTGACAATTATACTGATGATACTATTGTCCCTTATAGCGAGTTGAGATGCAGTTTTAAGCATGTTAACTTTAGCTCGGGATTGTTTTCATTTGTGTGTTTAAAGACATGTATATATTTGTGTGCACGTCTGCATTTTGGTATGCGTGCATGTGAGCAATAGAGTGAAGCAGTGGGGGTAGGACTGCCATATGAGCTTGTCCCCATTTAATTAGATTTGTGGGAGAATGTCAGTGGATTTACCTACGCTGTCAGCATTCAGTCCAACTATTGGACCAAATGGAAATGTCTTACCTTCACAAGCTTTCACACAAAATGGGAACTCTACATTTTAAGCACGAACCTCTGCTTAATGTGTTTATTGAAGCTTAGAGTGCAAATGGGAAGAACGTTCATGTTAATACGCTGTCAGATTTTTGTCTAAAACTTACATTAATTGTGGTTCCAAATTATGTTGAAGTTGGTATATGTAATCTCTTTATTTGTTTACACCTGCCAACTATTCCTTTATTGTAGCTTCAATAGTGATGTTGACTTAAAAATAGAGCATTTAACATTCATTTTTGTGTTGTTAAATTCATTTTTTCATACTCGTAGTTAATTGTTCAGTCTTTTGTTGATACTTCTTAACAGTTGGGGGCAGATTTGCAATTACTTTGCATGTGGCATGAAGTCTGAATTGTGTTCATTTAAAGATTGAATTGGACAAGCCAATATTTCTTTTTTTTTTTTCTTTTTTTTTTTTTTTCAGTGTGGGAGCATCA
>JBAMYA010000021.1:7663873-7682601 GCA_037176975.1 Arrhamphus sclerolepis | reverse complement strand
CCCCCCCCCCCCCCCCCCCCCCCCCCCCCCCCCCCCCCCCCCCCCCCCCCCCCCCCCCCCCCCCCCCCCACAAACAAAAGACTTTTTTTTAATTTAATTATTTTTATTTTATTTTACTAGAATATGAAGGAATACACCAGTAGCAGGCAGAAACACGGCTCCTGGGCTGTGGGCTGCTGTTACACTCGACAGAAGAAGAACACCGGAAGTGCATCATTGCCTTTGTGGCGGGTAAATCTGACATCAGCTGTGGGGGTGAAGGGAAAAAAAAAAAGGAGGGAAGCTTGTGCAAAGTTGTTTTGGTTTTTCGGAAACTCCACAAAAACGTCAGAAACCTGCAATGGCGTGTAAACGTGGCGCGCTGATCGTCCTGGAGGGCGTAGACAGGGCCGGGAAAACGACGCAGTGCAACAAACTGGTTCATGCCCTGCAGCAGAGCGGCCGGCCGGCTGAGATGATGAGGTTTCCCGGTGAGTCTTCACTGGTGTTTGAGCAGCTGGATTCCATTTAGGTTACGTTATGGTGTGTGGTCGAGGTTGGACTTTTCCTACACGTCTTGAAACGGTACCTTGTTGTTGTTTGTTTATGCAGACAGGAGCACAACGATTGGGAAACTGATTAGCGCCTACTTGGAGAAAAAGAGTGACTTGGAGGACCACACGGTGCACCTGCTGTTCTCTGCAAACCGCTGGGAGTTAGTGTAAGGATCTGATTGGTGGGCAAATAAAGCAAACAAAAAACAGGCAGCCAGTAATGGAAGTTATAGTAGTGAGATGTTACCAATAACTGCTGAGCCAGTTTCTGTTTTTGAAACTAATGACAGACCCTGGATCAGTAGCTGGTGCACATGTACAAAAGACCCTATTTTTCACTGTCATGCAAATGTTTGATGCAACACACCTGTAAGCTGTGTGGATAAGAGCTGTTAAGTTAGGTGTTTACCAGGTCAAAAGTGTATTGGGATTGGCTGGTAGCGAGGGCTTCAGTTGTCCTCTCAACAGCTGAGTCTGACTTTAGCCACGTCACTTAAAACCTTTCCATGACAGAACTATAGTTACCCTGTAAGCTACACAGACTGTTGAAGTAGTTTTTTTTTAAGGAAATAGCCTACATTCTAAACTAAAAGCCTCAGACTATGGATACCTTAGCTGCACAAATTCAACAAGTGAAAGCTTGTTTACTTTCAGAGACACTATTAGGTCTCACCTCTAATGAAATCAATAGTTATGGGTAATGTGATGAAGGTTGGAACTGACAGGAGATTTGGCAATAAAAAAAAAAGTGGCTCTGGTGGGGTGGAGTTTCTCGCATAGTTTCTCCTGTTGCACAAGTTATGTTCATACAAAAACAGGTCATTTTATAAATGTGGAATTGGTCTGTGGGAAATCGGAGCCAATGCATTTTATATGCAAACCAATCAGTCAAAATGATTAAGAATTTTGTTTTATGAAAATTAATAATTGCTTCAGAGATTATTAGAGTAATGACAGAGACTGTAAGGGCTATAAAATAATATACTTGATATAAATGTATTGTGACCCTCTACCACATATTACATTTACATGTCAAAGCCATAAACTGGTGTACAGGTTGTATTTATGCAGCGCTTTTCTAGTCATGTTGACCACTGAAAACACTAAACACCACAATCCACATTCATCCGCATACATGCAGCATCTCTTGGCCTATAGAGATGTACAGACATCTTTGTCTTGGATCTAGGCGGTGCTTTTGCTATTGACTACAAAGACAGGAAGAGTGTTTGTCAGTAATTACAATGAAAACAGAAGATTTTATTTCAAATGGTTTTTATTTCATGTTTCTAGTTTCTTCAGAGGCTGAGAAATAAAAGTTTTTAAGTTCTCCAAGACTTATTTTGAATAGAGCTTTGGGTCATGATGAGTCAGGACAATCAATCCAAAGTAAAATTAAAAGGATGATGTCATATTTTTGTGAGGCTCGTACATTATGAAACATAAATACACAACCCGAACCAGAAAGAAATGTCTTTTTTTTTTTTTTCCCCTTTTAACTGACTTTGATTTGTAGATTTGATGCCTTGACATGTTTCATCTTAAATGTATTATAATAAAATTATTCTAATCCACAGGCCCTTAATGAAGAAGAAGCTGGAGCAAGGTATCACTCTGGTTGTGGACAGATATGCCTTCTCTGGAGTTGCTTTCACCAGCGCTAAACCAGTAACCGCTTTGTTTTGTCAAACTCTGTATCCATCTGTTAAGTTTTCATAAATGTTTAAGTAAAAAGTTTTTTTTTTTTTTTTCTTTTTTACTCCTCCCCTCTCCAGGGTTTCTGTCTAGATTGGTGCATGAGTCCTGATGTGGGACTGCCGAAACCAGACCTTGTTATGTTTCTGCAGTTGAGCCCAGCTGAGGCTGCCTCAAGAGGTCAGTTTGGAGCTGAGAGATATGAGACAGGAACTTTCCAAAAAATAGTTCTGCAGAGGTTTGAACAACTGATGAAGGATCCCTCAGTAAACTGGCAGGTATGAGGATGGTTCAGATACCTGCGTTGCAGCGTTTTCTCATGTCAATTAAGGCAATAATATCAAACATCTAACAATCCAATTTGTCTATTTTAGGTAATTGACGCTTCACAGAACATTGAGAGCGTGCACGATGACATCAGAACCCACAGCCTTAACACCATCAATTCTGTTCAAAGCATGTTGCTTGGGGAGCTATGGAAGTGAGCCCGTCATGGTGAATCTAAAGCAACTAAATAATTTGCACACCACATACTCTGCCTATCCAACTCTTAATTATTTTTCTCTTCAATATGAATTACTTGTAGTTTATATTCCCCATCCCCTTCTTTCTTTCACTTTCCTATTCAATGTTAAATAAATACATTTCAATCTTGTGTATTTATTTTAGGCTTGGCAATAATACTTTGCATCAACAACTAATACAATTTGTCTTCAGGTTTGACTGGATTTGGTTTCATTACAGACTCTTACAGACTTCAATTTTAAGTGACAAGCTGTGTAAGCTGTAGGCAACATGAACTGTTGTGTTTCTATACAACCATTATGGCAATTTTACTTACAGAGTCAGGGAAAGGCACCATATCACTTTAGAATAAACATTTAAAGTGTTAAGACTTAGTGGAAACGCATGTATGTAAAGATGTTGCATACGTTATTTCTCCTGAGCTCCTGCTACGATACTGGATACAAAGCGCATTCAGAGGCTGTTGAGAAGGACGCTGTGTAACACACCAACTACATCACTGGAGCTATACTGGCTCAAGAGGTCTCCAATTAATGTTCATCCCCTCAGGCTTCCTTTCTGATACAGAGAAGAGATCTTCTGCCTGTGATTTACCGCTGAACAGTAAATCATTGTTTATTGTGTTCCTCACAGGGACAGGATCTCAAACTCTTCATCTTCTGAATCAAAGAAGCGCTCCAATCTGTCCGAGTCTGAGAAATCTGTCAAGGAAATTGAGATAAAATTAATTGTTTATCAACTTTTTTCTTTGGATTTTATGTTGTTTTTTTTTTCTTGTATATTTACCAGGGGTGAGGTTAAGGGTATCAACGCTGACCATGTGGGTGGGCTGACTGTCTACTAATTCAAACATGGGGAGGCCTCCTTTCTTGCAGGACAGCTAGAAATAAAGCAGCAGCATTGTATCGTACACGGAATCCTTTAACACAAAACGCTTGATTAAAATGACGAGTAAGCAAAAGGAGAACTGTACTGAGACATACCCTTCTAATGCGCATACACCAGTCGTCAAACTCGTCCTCTGTTCTGCAGAAGAAACCCTGACAGATACCAGAAAACAATCAGCCACAAAACTAGGTTTTAAAAGCTTTTCAGACTTCTCATGTTCAAATTGTGAACATTCTCCTATTAAAAACCCACGGCTGCGATGGATGGGTCCAGTTCACAGATGTGCATGCGACAGGGTGGGTGCTGGCAATGGTATGTCTCATCAGGGACCTGGCCGTCTTCACATGGGTCCACAGCGGGCTGAGTGGTGTGTGGGTCTAAATAGATGAGCTCTTCTCCTGGGGACAAAGAGACATGTTCAAAGTCACACTGGTCTGTTTATGGGGGTTAAAAAAAAACAATGAATATGAGCTGTCTGCAGTGCAAAACAGGACTTAACATACCAACATAACCAATGAAGTAATGGGCACTGTTGGGTTTCCCCCCAATAACACCCAAGGACTGAGGCAGCATAAAGCATTGCTGTGAAAACAGACAAGAGGGTTTATCTCACTCCAACTGCTGCTAAGTTTGCCTTATGTGCTACTGATTCTGCATTGCATTTTTATTTAAACTACAATTCCAATGAAGTCTCAATTTGCTTTCTTCCAAACTCAGAAGCCCTGAGTATCATACTTGTATGGGAAGGTGTCATCATATGCCTGGCAATAATCAAGTCTCTGATAGCTTGTGAAATCATGCTTATGCTTTGGCACGTGAAGGTTCTCACTTTCAGGGTTTCGATGTAGGCCTCATTTATATCACTCAGTCCCAGCCTGAGTGGGATGAGCAGAACCAGAGGTTTCCAGAGAGCCGTCTCTTCTTCAGCCAGAGCACAAGCTCCCTCCAGGCAGCCGTTGAGCTCCCCCACTCCCTCTCGATCACATGATCCCGCAAGGTCCAGCCAGGGCATACAGAGACGCTCTGCAGAGAAGATGGATGAAAAGAAAGGGGGGAAGACAGAGGATGTGGAATTATTTACACCAATGATGGCACCACAGTTCTTAAGTTCAGTTTGTACTTTCTTTATATACGTATTAACAAAAACCAAAGAGAGAGACCAGATCTGTATTTGCCTATTTGAAGAGAAAACTAGGACAAGTGGGATGGTAATAAAATGTTTTTAAACCTAAACACTTTTGGCTCTTTGAGTACTTTTATAGTAAAACTGACCATGTTTTCGGCCAGATATTTTTTCTCTTAATATCTCTAAGAATTGCTCAAAATACGACATGTAAACTACAGAGGCAAAGTCCAATATTTTGTTAATGAAAGATGTCAGAAAGAAAAAAGAACTTGCAAATGCTAAGAAGCGTTGAGCTGCACTCACTGATCTCTTCGATGATCACAGTGTTATCCATTGCCACATGTACAACTAATCTGCTCCACGTATCAAACACGGCCAGCTTCCTGGAAGCAACACAGTAAAACAGTAACATATTTGAGTTTTACTAAGCTAAATACACTTCTTAATACCGTTTTTAAATCTCGATGGAGTACAGCACCTTATCTGTTTCAGTTAACCCTGAAAAGCTAAAAGCATGTTATACTATTAAAATGTGTGAAGACAATGAGACAGCGAAATGAATGTCTTAATTCAATAAGACTAATACAAACGTTGAAGCGTGTGTAAAGGATGAAAAAGAAGAATATAAAATGTTATAAAACGGTGTTGAATGACGGATAGTATAATTTGTAACAATTGTAATAATGGCTTAAAACAATTACTTTTTTTGACAGAGCAGCAATATGGAGAAATATTTTAATCACTGTGTCCCAGTTTTGTTGTATTATTAGTTGTCTTTCAGAGAACTAGTAAAGGCAGCATGCAAAAATATTTATTTTCTTTTTTTCCCTCAAGAAAATTCTGTGTTATTAAGAAAACTAACTATAAATATCTTTTAAAAACTGCAGCTGGCTATAGGCCCCTCTCTCTGTCACTGGAAATCTAAAATTAAATGGTTATAGGTTACTGGATTAACAAAATATAGCTCAAATAAATTAGATTATGAAACTTTTCCCACTTTACACTATTCAACATATAAAACCAAGAGAAGACATTTAACAAATCAGTAATCTGTTATTTTCTTGAAGTCATATTGGTTTATGTGGAATATGTGGGAAATGTGTCAGCTTTGCATAACTTTAATAGTGCATGTTTCAAATTGCTGCCACCTGTGTTTTCCAACATAAAGGTCTAATGAGGACTTCATGTCTGTGCATGTCTGTTCATGTCTTTTGTTATCATTTCCCCAGTATTTTGCCAAGTGTGTAAGAAAATAACACACTTCTTATGGGGGAAAAAAATTCTAAAGCTATTAAAAAAAAGTCTGAGATTAAATCTGATCAGTTTGTCATTTGAAAGTTGAGAACCTAATCAATGCAAAAGTGAATGAGACTTGGAGCTAACTACAGTAACATTAGTACCATTCTTTCCTGTTCATGGTTATGAAGCATTAAATATATCGTTAAGACCTCCACACCAAACATGTTTTTCTGCATTGCTTAGCTTGATTGGACCATAAATAGATAATCTTTCTGAACTGAACTCCACAAAAAACATTTTTATAATCTTTTTTTTTTTTTTTTTTAAAGTAAAATCTAATTAACTTAAAACCACTTTTGTTGCTCCAAAATATAAAATTTGAAGAACCAAAGCACTTACTTTAGAACCTGTGCGACTGTGTTTGGTCCATACCACTGTCCTATAGGCTTTCCCTCACCAACTCCCATTTGAGCTGCATTATTTAGGAAGAAAAAGAAAAAAATGTTACAAAAACTTTTTAATGGTTACCCAAGTCAGTACCTGATATAACTGGAAGCATTAGACACTACTCACCAATTTGATGGATGGAATAATAGCTGTCTTTTTTGTCAATGAAGGCGTTGAGAATGCTTGTGTACTCTTCTCTTTGTTTCTGGCCTTTGGCCCATCTCCAGTCTGAAAACAAAAACCCACTTATCAAGTCTGGCTAAAGCCAGAAGCCAAGCTCTGTTCGGTACAGACTAATCACTGGTGAATATTAGTATCATGCATTGATATGATCTAATTCCTGTTTTTACATGCCTGCAAAATGTACTTTTTTAGTATATTAAATGTGTCTTACCTCTCCCTAAGTGTCTACAAACTAAGGCCTCTCCTAAGATCATCTGGCCACACCGTAACATACACCCCCATCCTGTATCTGATGTTGGTCCGGTGCCTCCTGTAACACATTCAGGAGTCCATCAGAGGTTATCTTTCTGTGACCAAAAGCTCAGGACATCCACCATAACACAGCTGTTGCATCAACTCACCAATTGGTGGGAAGTTTTTTCTGTATGTGAACCACAATCGTGAAGTGACATCTGATAAAAGCTCTTCTTTCTCTACATTAAGAGCAGAAATAGACATGAAATATCCAAATCAATTAAGTGAGCCGGCCCTCTAACTGATCGGATTTTATTTTTTTTAATGAAAGCTAAAACAAGACTTTGTCAAGTGCAGTACTAATGTTCAACCTGTGAGTGCATTGTATTCTTTCCCCAAGATCCACACAGGCTCTGAGGTCTCAGGAAAATCTTCAAACTCTCCAAAACGAAGTGTGTCGTATGTCAAAGTAGCTGCAAAGTGAAAAGAAAAAAACAAACTCTTAAGTGCATACATAACTAAAACAAATAATGAGATACTACTTATCATTATTATTGTTGTTATCATCAGGCCATCTGTGGCAGCTAATATAAGTGAAACAATCTGTCAGGGAGTTAAGATGGAGTATCCATTAGTTGCTAGAGCAGAGTACCAGTCACTTCCAGGAAGAAACCTTTGTAAATGTACCCTAAAATGTTTAAATTTGTCCTTCATTGGATCAATAATTTTCTCATTTTACCTGCAAGTAGAAAGATACACATGCAGGATCGGGTGTGTTTCAAAACTCATTTCAAAGTGAAAGTAATACACTTCAAAGTCAATGTTCAAAATTAAGAACTACCAGTCAGAAAAGAGTTGTGGCAATAATTATTTACAGTTGTTGTTTTGTAATGCCGGATAAGTTCTGAGAGACTGATTTCCAAAGGTATGGTTGAGACAGGACTGGATGATATACCTAACATTTATATCACAATATACTTCTTAATTTTGTTCAGTGTAATATAGTTCTGATTTCTGTATGCATAATATGAAAAACACAGAGAAACTGCCAAGAATAGAAAGGATGACTGTTCCCACAAACCTCAGAAAAAAATTAAACTGCCAAATCCAAGTATTGTTATAACAATAATAATGTATGTCAAAATAATGAAAGTGTTTAAAAGTCATAACGTCATTACTGAACATTTTTATATTTTGATATATATATGTTCTTATTGAATTATTGCCCAGCCCTAATTTGAGATACGTTTTTATGATGTATGAGAAGCACAACTGTACAAACATGTAACTACACTCATAAGATTTAACCATTTTTTAAATGTTTGATAGCACTGAAATAAATTTCCAGAAAACCATGAGAAGCACTTTTTGGGCTTCCTCCAATAATCTTAAATCATGTATCCTTGACAATCAAATCTGCAGCCATTGATTCTGTTCACAACTTTTGTTGTATATTTATATTTTTCTTATATTATGTTTTTTGTTTTACTAACTGATGTGGCTCTGTTTTACACATAAATAATGACTTTCCACTATAATTATATTATATTATACAATATATACAAGATTACTTATATGTATTGGTAGGTGATTGCTTTTAATGTGTACTATTGTATATACTATTTAATGTTTGCTGAGGGACTGCAGATGGAAACTAGTCATCTGCTGCATCTAGCTAATTCTGGTATATTTCATGATATGCATTCTCCCTTTCAAACAAACAGTACATGACAACATGTGACCAGACATTGTCTAGTGGGTTATTAATAAAATATATACACGTGTGTAATAGCAAACAAGTGTGTAGTAAATGGCCAATCTGTTGATACAACTTTTTAATCTGTGATCATATATTGTAGGTAGATTACAGTATGTCCCAATATGCAATCCAACGCACTCCAAATTTAAAAATAGATGGACAACACTTGGAGAGAAAACCAAAACAAACCCTAGACTCGTTATGGACAGAGGCTGTCTTGTCATCTGGACAGGTAACACAGAGCGATGGACCACAGTTGTGTCTGTAACGGGGAGGAACCGGGATATAAGTCGAGTGTAGAGTCCTGCAGCCTAATAAAAACCTACCTGCTAACCTCTAGCATCCTCACTGCTAACAGATGTAATGGGATGCTTGTTTTGGGCGTTAACATTAACACAATGTTAGCATGAACAGTCAAAAAAATTAAAAAAAAAGATGAAGGGGATACTCGGGACAAGTTATTGAGAGCAAAAGTTCACAGCAACACATGACAACACCACGGATTATATCTGGGACCTAAAAAAAACCGACCTATACTGCGGAAAGTAAAGCTGTCATCGCTGAGATTGTGGAACATTTAGAGATTACAGCAGGCTAATGTTAGTTAGCTGTTAGCATGCTAACGTCACCGAAGCAACAAAGCGATCTGTGTCTGGAAATACTGTCATAACAAACCCGGAGATTTGTTGCCATGGCTAGAATGTTGATGCTGAATACTTTTTGAAATGTCCTTTATAGGGAATAGGAAAACAAACAAAAAAAACCCTTCTAATTTATTATTTAAAAAAAAAAATCTTGCTTACCTGCATCCATCCCGACGATCTTCACCCTATCTTGTTTGTTGTTCTCTGCTCTCCGATCAGCTGGACCAATGACGAGAGAGCACTGCTGCAGGATCTACCAGGGGGCGGGACATGTCCAACAACTTCCAATAGTATCCGACATGGACAGGATATTTGGCCCAGAGTCCAATCCTTATTGGCTGACCTAACCATACAGATTCATGATGTGTTTTAAATTTGTGTGTGTATGCGTGTGTGTGTGTGCGTGTGTATAAAATATTTTTTTGTTGTAAAATCTTGACTTTTTAACATAATATAGCAACTTTGTTGCACTAAAATATAGACTTTGCAAATCCCATTTTTATAAACATATTATGACCTTGTCATAATACCAATTTTATGTCCTTTTGTATGGCCTGAGAAATCCCAGAGTTTATTTTTGTCAATTTATAACATTTATGGTTAAAAATAAAATTACAACTCTTGAAAAAAAAAAAGAAAAAACCTTCTGACATAAGACAGCTACTTTTGATGGTGAAATAGATGCTCAATAATCGTGCTGGAAGGGCATTTGTCAAGTCAGAGGGCAAAGTTACAGGTGTTTTGTCATGGCCTGGAGTTTACCTGAGCACGTACTTGATCACATCCAAAGTGGTCACTGAATGGATTACTGACTCTGACTAGAGGACCAGGGGAACCTCATAACACTAAATTCTGCATTCACCGTGCCCTCTGCTTCCAGAACAGCCTACTAAACACTGCTGGTTATGTTTCATTATCACGCACTGATAAAACTGTGACCCATGATGCTCTTGTGCAGTGTTACAGATACAAGTAATGGACTGTGTTAACACCAACATTTTTGTTTGTTTGTTCAGGGACAAAATTGTACAAAAATTGTATAGAAAAGGACAATTTAAAGTTAAAACAAAAAACATTTCACAGATTGAGCACCTTTTAAAAAAAAAAAAATGAAATTGATACAAACACACATAGTTGTATGATCCTTAACTGATCCCCAAAAGTTAATGTTAAATTCCCATTTAAAATAAGTGAGTACTGCATCAAATTGTTACTATTTCTGTTGATACATAGTGCATCCTTGTGAAATGTGTGTTAGAAGGACCACTGCTCTGAGTTTTGGAAAGACTTCATTTGGCACTGTGGTGCAACCTTTTCCACTTTCCTCTCAGCAGTTGCTGCTATTTTCCATATGGCAGTTTTTGTTCTTTTCATGGTTCCAGCACTGAAACCACCAAATAACCACCATTTCAATCTCTATCTCTCAGTTTAACAGTCAGTGAAATCCTTACTTAACCTTTTAACTTTTACAATCCAACAATATTACCTTACATCTGGGACAGTAGACAATATGTATAGCATATCACACACCCAATGAACATAAAAACACTGAAAAATGACATAAATGTTTGTTTTTGGCCTTATTTGATCAATGGCAATGAATTCATATAGTACATTAGGGCATTTGCAAAACCTAGAAACTGTCTGAATAAAGTCAGAAAAATTTAAGCATTTAACCAATTTAATTTTTCAATCAAAATAATTCAAATGAAACTGAAGATTGCACATCTCATGATGAACCTGCAAATGAGAAATTCTTTTCAAAATACATAAATTGAACTGTCAGTTTTAAAATGAATTTCTATTTAATTAAAGAGTCAAAAAAAGAGTGACTTCATGACTTTTTAGTGAGGTAAGACTTTCAGTAAGAGAAGTCCTAACTTATGGAAAAAGGCTCCAACACACTGAGGGATGTTGTAAGAATCATTTATTAATGATATTTACAGCTGTAGATGACTGACAAACATTTATATTGTAGGTTACCTACTGCTACGTGCCATATAAAAGTGAAATTATTCATGGAATAAATTCTACTCACAAACTGTAAGTGTATCAAAGTGCTCACAGAAAACATTCTGCAATTTAAATTACTGCAGTAATAGTACAGCAAAATAACAAATAGGCGGACAGTGAAGAACAAATATTAAGGAAATGTTGCTTTGAAAAACCAGTTAAGGGCTGTAAGCCTGTTTTCTCAGGGAGGGAGTATCATTCCTTTGGATTTTTAAAATATTTTATTCCTCTTGACTTGATTAACTCTAAATTTCTTTGACGTATCAGAGTACTGAAATTGTGCAGCTGTTTGCACCTTGGGTTGTCAACAACATTGTTCTGGCTCATTTAGCTTTACATTCCCTTATGTTGGTTTTCAAAATGACGTAAAAGTTGAGTTTGGGGAAAATAATGACAATATTCTTTGTGATGATAAATATAAAGCAGTGAAATAGATATGCACACAATCCACCTAAATGTATACATTTTGTAAATTAGATAAAAAATACTTTTTGCTCATCAAGCCCTCATGAAGGGAACCATCCTGAGCACTTTTCTCAGTTTATAAATGTTACCATTAGTTGCCACTAGAGGAGAGCTAAGTCACTATCACACAGACAGCAACACCGCATGTCTGCAGTTTCAGGAAAGAGTCAAAGCTAAAAATGCACAAATTGTGTTCATTTGCATCAAAGATGTGGCCTAATACCAGCAATAACAATATTAACAATAAATAGACAAGCAGGGGGGGTTAAGCATCTGTGAAATGGCTTGGTGTCCATCAAAGAAGGCTCAGTGCAAATGAGTGTAAACATAATCCAACTCGGTGAATGCTTCAGCTTCATGACCCAGTCTCACTTCTCCCTGAGGAGATACAACACGGTGGCCTTCAGATAGTGTCCACAGGCACAGAGAGCAGACACCAGCCAGTGAGAGTTGAAGCTGGTATCAGTGTTCACAACGCATTTTGTTACATCCACCTGCAAGAGAACATCAGATAAATTCTTAAAGTCAAATTATGAAATCAAACAGAACAAAGTAGCCTACAGTCTGGAGAAAACAAAGTAAAGGTGCAGACAGGTGACACACAGAAAAACAAACAAAAAAAAAAAAAACTTTGAAACCTTTTTTTTTTCCTACAGGGAGCACGTCAGGTGCCTGCAGCTATACAGTAGGAGAGCATTTTATAGACTTTACTTGTGCACTGTATACGTGTCCCATTAAAGGTAAAAGTAGCCACACACCAATACAAAGTTGTTCTTTGTAATCATATTTATTGTTCTCTGTAACACATCTTTCCTCATGGAGATGGCTCTTCCAGGATGACCATTCCAGCGAGGCATTAGAGATCCCAGGATAAGAATTATGATCTCAACATAACTGAACATCTACAGTATAGCTCATAAAACTGCAAAAAGATGTAATAAATTTAACATGTGTTCCCGATTTGTCACTATTCCTGCAATATGCTCTGAGAAGATGTGCAAATAGTCCGCAAGAATGTTCTTTGAAAGCCAAGGAATTCTCTGCAATACTTCAACTTATATAACCACCTTCACAGACAGTGAAATACCACAGATAGCACAGTTTAGTGTCAGTCCTGGCACTAAACACTTCTCTCTCCTCAGCTCCTTTGGTTCTTCCAGTAACCAAATGTTTTTATATTTCCAATGCACTGACACCATCCCTCAGTGCTGAAACGTCTGGATTTGGGCTTGGACTTCAGCCGTGGAAAAACAAGACCCTTATTTGTGCTTGTTAGGTCAGTTATAAAATGCAGTGCAGTTAATTTCATCACACTCCATTTAGCCTCAAAACACGACAGGCTCGTGGGCCACAACTCTGAGCAGAGGGGTGCTCATTTGCTCAGTTTCCAGCAGAGCAGACAAAAGAATGTTACCCGACCTTGTTCTATTTCATGCCCAACTTTCTCTTTGCTGTTTCTGCAAGGCTTTATCAGAGCAGACTTTTCCCATGAACGGGGATCTGCAAGAGGATCATCCACTGTCCTGTCTAAAGAAATAGCTCCAGTTCATGTTCAGTTTTACAAAGATGATGATAATAACAACTGTCATTGGTTTAAATTCCTACCACAGATGGTTTAGGTAAAAAAATAAAAATAAAAATAAAAAAAAACAAGGAAAAGCCTCTCATTTGTAGAGATGTGTTGTGGTCACATCAGAAATAATGAGTTTGGTGAGTTGTTTGTTTGTTTGTTGTTGTTTTTTTTATCAAAATTAGAAACAGCAACAGAGGTCAACTCAGACAACAGTTTAGGATTACCGGACGCAGAATCAGACCACTTGAAGCAGGATCAGTGAGTATGGGTACAAGAGTTATGAAGCAGCAACATGACATGCACAGAGGGAGCTACTTTCACGGCTCTGTTCAGCAGATAGAGATGTTGAGATATAAAGTTTACATGGGCATTATCTGAAAACGTGGTAAAATAAATCTATTTTTTTTTTCAGAATGGCCCCCACGTCAGAGTCCTAACCTGTATACCCTACAGTGCTGATGAGATGGAATAAAGAAAATACGTTGACTTGTGTACAATCTAGTGCAGATCAACTGAAAGCCTCGTTGGTGATAGAGGAAAATTTCAGTGCAGCAATTATATTTAAAAAAAAAAAAAAAAAAATTATACCTAGATGTTTTGAAACAGTTCTGCAGAACAGAGTTCACAAATTGTCCTGCAAAATAAGTGCATGCATTTCAATCCTTAGACTTTCCTAACACATAATATGTAATACTTTTTTTTCCATTTCATGTTAGTTTGTCAGTGAAATTGTAGGTTCTATACTCTGCAATGATTTTTATCAGTTGGAAACAACATAGTCTAAATTGATACAACTTCTTCAGTTTGACCTATTTGCACATATTAAAAAAAGAAAATAACACTAACATCACAGTCAGTTTCAAATGCATATTTTAAACTGTAAAATGGCTGATGTAGTACGCCTCACTTCGAGGTGCTTTTCAGTCTAGAAAATTCAAATCCTCTGAAAGTTTTAAGCTGCACAGAAAAAAAACATGAGAAAACATAAAATGCCCAAACCTTGACACTATGACTCTATCATAGTAAGCGCTTATTACTCTTCTTGTGATCAAAATATGCATGCAGACATATAATTATCATCATGTGTCAGTAGTAGATCCTTTTAAAAAAATCTTTTATATCTGTTAATTAAAGTATTTTACTTATCTCGTTTTGTAAAGATTTGAGGCACATATTTCATTCCAGAGGTGCAGCTAAAAGTAAAGAGGCCTGGTCATGTGAAACATTCACACTAGTTACATTACATTGATACAATTTCATGTTAGGATGTAGTATTCCTAAATCTAGTCAAAATGTCTTGTATTAAGCAAAAACAAATAAAAATCTGCTGATGGGATAAGGAAAAAAGAATTGCTAAAATGAGATGTATGCTTTTAACATAAGACCATTTTTCTTGAAACATGTTTTTTTTTTCTACTTTCTTACAAAACAGTTTCTACAGTGTGTGCATGGAAGTCTTGGCACTATAAAATGTGTTTGATTCATCTAAATTATTTGTAACTCTGTCGTGTTTTCTTTGTTCCATAGGAGACCAGTGAGGTTTAAAAAAAAAAAAAAAAAAGCACTCTCGGTATATTAAAGGAAGTATTTAGAACTGTCACAATGGTTGTATGTCTACATGTGGCCCTGCGATGGACTGGCAACCTGTCCAAGGTGCACCTCTATCTTTTGCCCAGAGAGAGCTGGGATAGGCTCCAGCAGACCCCTGTGACCCTGCACAGGAAATAGCGGGTATAGATAATGGATGGATGGATTGATGTTGTGTTACACTTCTCAAAACCTTCTGATCAGAAAGCGTAAAAGAGTTCATACTTTGCTCCTTAATCATCCTGCCCTGGACTATAATCAAGAACCACATGGGGGAGCAAGATGGTTAAAAAGAAAATAATTATGCACAGCCTTTGAGTGTACTGAAGGCTCTTTATGATAGTTAGACCCTGTCATTATTTCTGATGAAAATAAAAAAATAATAATAAAAAGGAGCAAAAATATTCAGATTAAAGCAGCAGCTGGTGCAGAGAACACAGTGCAGTATCCCTCTGTGTGCCCTGACAGTAAAAGACAGGACGTGGGGGATGCCAGCCCCTCCCAGCCCCACCGTCAATGATCCTCTTGACCCTCCAGATGCGCAGTGTGATGATGAGACCGATGGCATCCCAGGGGCTGCTGGGGCCATTGGCAACTGTGGAGGCCACCATGGGGGCCAGAGAGAGTACGATGACAGCTCCATCAAACACCTGAGAAAATACCAAGGAATCCTTAATTGCCCCAGCAGTTGCCACAATGAGACGTGACATTAAGGGAATGATACTTCAGTGAAAGAGGCCCAGAATCTGGACTAATGGACTCATGGGAGCTTACCTCTACTTTGTTCTCTATGTAATCCCATATCCCCAGAACCACAATCCTGAACACTGTCTGAGACCAGCAAAGGTAGAGACAGAGCAGGTTATACAAGGTAAGATGGAAGAAAACAAGGTCAACTAGACACACACACACACACACACACACACACACACGCACACACACACAAAGTGGTTTATAAAAGTTCTCAGTAATCAAGCTGAATTTCTATGTGAATGCCTTTGATAATGATAACTTCCTTTTCCATCTTTAATTTCTCCAAGAATGTCAACAGTGATGTCATATTCTCATACTTTACTTGCACAGCAAAGGGACTACTTGCCAAAAACAAGAAACATTGCATTTAACCTTGGCTGTCACTCTGTGAGGTAGCTGGGAAGAAACAAAGCCTACATTCAGTTGTCCCCAATCCTCCTTCCCCCACCTCACTCCTTTTTTTTTCCAGATATTCAAGGATAGATTGGAGCAGTATGAAAGTTCATGTAGACAAAAAGTACTGTATATAACAAATTAAGTGTCTTTGTTTATGTGACTTTGCACTGTCCCTCTGTTCTGGCAAAGTCTTTTTTTTTTTGGCAATGGTATTATCTTTGTTGTTTTCTCAACTCATAAAACATTTGTCAGTGTGTCAGTGTCAACATTTCATGAACCTATATTTTTGTCATCCTGCTCCACTCCCTGTCATTTAACTGTGTCACTATGCATGCTGTCAAATTGTTTTTTTTTTTTGTTTTGCTTTTCTTTTGTAAGATTTTATGTTTAAGTTTATGACATCAGGCTTGATAAACCTTTATGCGAGGTCTCAACTAAGTAATCATCAACCATCAATTCTGATGGGGTTTACTTTCATTAGTACTGGTTGGAAGAGAGTTATGGTTTAATTTTTATTGATGAAAAAAGGATAAATAGGAAAATACAAGTGCAACACCAAAAGAAAAAAAAAGAAGTAAAATGCATCATCACATTTGCCTATACCTTTTAAGCAATAGTTTTTAATCTTGGCTTTTAAAATCATTAATGAAACACAATCTGTGAAAAAAATTTATTCTATTCCATAACTACCAAGCAGGGAGGCCCAGAGCTGCTTCTCTCTAATCACCTCCCCTGAAAACCAGAATCTGAGGTGTTCCCAAACCAGCAGACAGATGTAATCTCTCCAGCAGGAAATATGTGCAACCACTGTTTGACTTCACATGCTGCTCAGGGGGTCATGCTCTTGGTCGCTGTGAAGCATCGAGAGACAACTTGTATCGTCTTATATGTTTTAAAATGGTGTTTTAAATTCCAGAAGATTATCATCATCTGGTGGTGAAAAAAGAAAAGAAAATACTTCCACATTCTCAGTGCATGCAGACAAGTACAGTATAATCTTTGGGACAATAGAAAATCTTAGAAAGCAATTCCACTGCCTTAGTGCATACATGTTCCCCTGTACCAGTTAAAATCTCAGTCTGGTCATGCTCTGGTAGAAGATGAAAGATATTCCATGGTAATATTGCAGTGCCCATGTGCAGGTGCACTTCAGTGGCACCTAAACTGCACAACGTAGCATTAATCGTCAAACAGCTGCATCAGCTGTAAATGAAACTGTTTTTGTGTTGAGCGGGGAAGACTCACCTCAGTGAAGAACACAGAGAGAATGGCCAGGCTGATCCAGTGGATGATGCTGGCAAACTGGACTGCATTATTAACTAAGGGAATCAAACAGAATCACTGGTTATTTCTTAGAGATGGCTTCTATCTGCTGCAGTGAAAGATAGATGGTGAATTCTGCTATGTTGAACGGCTGATACCTGCTACGTAGTACATAAAAATGAACTTATTGATCAAAGCTCATGCTGAAATGCACAGAAACAAGCATCAAACAACACCATAAATAGCAATGTGTCAATTCAATTTGATAACCCAAGGGAAATTATGTTCCCCTTATTTTCATTATCAAAGTTACTTTAAATAGTCATAGATGGTTATAGATGTGGGCAGGAAGCATCTCCTGTAGCAGTATGTGCTGCCACAAACTATGTTATATTATTACTATATTAGTATACAAACTATTCTGAAACAGTTTGCAGACAGATGTAACTTGGCTCTGTACGTGTGAGGAAACGTTTTCTGTCCCATTCACTTGTGGGATTCCTCAAAGGTTCATTTATGGCCTGTTATTCTCAGTCTGCATGTTGACTTTGGAATTTATTTTCAGGGAATTCATTTCCCTCAGCTGATAATATGTGGGTCTAATTGTCCATTGAGAAGATGGCAGAATCCCATTATAACATTTACTAAACTGTTTGCCTTTCAAGTCTGGATGAAACTCTCACATTCTGACTGGTTGAGGCAGATGACCTGCATCAGTCTGGTTTTCCTTTGATTCTCCATTTATTAAAACAATGCTGTTTCTTTCTACGGTCCCATTGAAGCATCAGCACTGTCCCCACGTTTTAGCTGTTGTATTTATTAAACTGTTGGTACTCCTCACAGAACCATTTTTCATGTGAAAGCAAATGAGATAGAAAACTAAATGTAAATGGTGAAGATCTAAAGTATCGGTATCTGTCTGTGTCCTGTCTATTCATCATGCTAATTGTGGACAGCACCCATCTATTGGCCAAGACATTTGTCTTCACACACCACATCTCTCTCCATCTGTCTTTGTTTTCTGTGTTTGGTGATCTATCTATCAGTCTATTCATCTTCCTCCAGTCTTCTCTCTATTGCTTCATTCCGTTGTTCGCTATCTGCCTCCACCTATTCATCTTACTTCTCCTTTTATCTGGTCAATCAGTTGGTCAGCCCTTGGAGAACAGGAAAGACTTGAATGGATTCAGATGCTGCTGGAGCAAGACAATGTGTGTCAGCCCTCTGACATTAAACATTAAGTCTAAGACATTTAGCAAATTTAGCATCCAAATTCATTGAATTGTGACTTGAAGAATCTTCAAGAATCATATATATGTATATATATATATCTATATATACACACACACACACACACACACACACACAGAGGGAGGGAAAGGCAGCAAATATAATAATACGGTGG
>JBAMYA010000021.1:7649321-7663773 GCA_037176975.1 Arrhamphus sclerolepis | reverse complement strand
GTTCTATCCCTAAGTCTGACTGATATAAAGATTACAACCACTTTAGTTTGGAGAAATCGGTTTCAGCAGAGATAGATTAAAAGTTCACTGCAACTACAGGAGAGCAGGGCTCTAGACTGCAGCCATTTGGTCGTGGGCACAAATTGCACCAGTACTACCTGCAAATAACAGTACTTATCAGTATATTATTGTTATATAATACTAATAGAAATGAAGAATTTAGTGTTTCTGTGCCAAAGTGTGCGTGTGTGTGTGGGGGGGACTAATGCAAGTCTATTGGCATGACACAGCTATGCAGGATTAACAGAGCATGGCTGTCATCCTCCTGTGTCCACTTAGTAAACATTCTGCTGCCGTTCTCATTTTGCATGATCCTAGAAACTATCGGTTCCGTTTTCAAAACAGAATATTATTCAATTCATCATGTAACACAACAGATAGTAACTTGTGGAAACAGACCATCCATATATCTTTCAGTCTCTCAATTAAAGGTGCATACTGAAAATACTGTTGATCATTTTTGAAGTAGACTAATTAATCCACTGGTTGATTATTATCCACTGGCCACAGAAAAACCCAGCTCGACATGTACAAAAGATACAAAATGATACTTTAAAGGAGACTTTCCATACGGATGATGGCAATGAGTCCATTTTATTTAGGTTTATGATACAGGTCCTTGTTTTTTTTTTTGTTTGTATCTTTAAGATACTGGAAAATGAATAAAGATGTTATTAAAACATCGATAAAGTCTGCCTGTAGTGGCATCACTAACTAGCCTACTCAGTGCTCAGAAGGGAGTGAAAACCAAAATTATAGAAGGAGAAAGGAAGAGCCTGTTCACAGTTGTGGGTTTGTGGCTTTTATTTCACTGCCTGTGTAAGTGTAATTAAACTAAATATCTGACTACGCACAAGCAATTTCGCGTGTGGTCACATTGCTCTATTGCTTTATTTTCTTGCATGGAGGCGTCTACATTACAGCTGGACCCGAGGTTTATTTAAACCTTGTTATTTTGTTGTATAGCTTAAATATAAACAACTTTAACCAGGCAACCTCTGCTTTCAACCTCCTCCACCATCATACATGCCTATTTCCTGATAGACAGGCAGTGAAGGAAAATAATGTTTTGTTTTTTAAAAAAAAAAGCAATAAAAAAACAACAACAAACAAACATAAACAAATAAGGACAAGTTTTCACGTACTCTGTCCTGATACTACCACCAATGTAACGAATATTAGGAGAAAACTTTCCAAATGCAGCCTCAGGGGTCACAAGCTAGTTTCTAAATGCAGAGGGTTGTTGCAGGAAGGACATCTGATGTAAAACCTATGCCAAACTAACCATGGAAATCACAAGATCCATGTGTGACCTGAAATCTTGTATGATTTAGAGAGCGTGGCACTGAGAAAAATACAGGAGGCAGGGTTGGAGGTAGCAGAGGTTAAAATGTTAATGTTCTCTTTGGTAGTGACGCGGATGGATAAGATCAGCAATGAGTTTATTAGAGGGACAGTACAAGCTAGATGTTTTGCAGAGAAAGTCAGAGAGGCCAGATTGAGATGGTTTGGACATGTACAGAGGAGGGATAGTGAATATAGTGGTAGAAGGATGATGAGGATGGAATTTCCAGGTAGGAGGCCTAGAGGGAGACCAAAGAGGAGATTTCTGGATCCACTGAAAGATTACATGAAATTAGTTGTAGTGAGAGAAGAGCATGCGAAGCATAGGGTTAGATGGAGACTAATAATTCACTTTGGTGACCTAAACAGGGAACAGTTGAAAGGAAACGAAGAATAAGATTTGAAAAACTTTGCATCAAATGAAGCAACGTAGAGAACGATGTCTACTTTTAATGGTTAAAGCCTTCATTTGCATTAAATTAAGTAGAAGCTCAACTGTTTCCAGTGCTGCCCGGATGCCCAGCCTTCCCAAGATTGCTTATATGGGTGATAAATGCTCCTCACTTTCCAGTGAAAATGAATAGGATCCATGCGATGCGAGCAATTCGTTACGCGTAAAGGACACCAGCTCTCAGAAATGCCACATATGCAGCTCACTGGAATTGATACTTATGCTGCAACTACATAATTTACACTGAAATACATTTAAACATATTAATGATCGATCTCAACTGTTCTACTGATAAATGCCTTAGTAAGAAATCAACAGTTTTGCCTGGAGAATATACCTAACTGCAGTTATTTTTAAAAGCATTTATTCTATTTGGTACCAGTGTTCAAACTGATGAGAAGCCTTTTATAAGCAGTTAACTTTATTTTGTTTAATTAATAAAAAATAAATTTATTAATTTCATTTAACACTGTATCATTTATTACTGAGAAATGGGAAAAATTTATGTGAAAAAAAATGAAAGTTGATTTCAGGGGTTTGCTTGTTTTCCAAATGTTTTACATCAGAAGCACTATTTCCTTTTCTGAAAAAAAGTCTGGAGCCAAGAGAAAATGCTAATTTGATCTGTGTTTTTTGACCTGTTGTGTAGAATATACATAGGCTGTTCCATCTATATTAATAAATTGATTATTATGTTAGAATCTGTTTGGATTTTTTTTTCATTCTGTACACCTATCAGAGTTAAAAGGATTCATAGAATTAATGGGCTTGAACACACATGGAAGTGGAAATGAAGCAGTACTCCTAAAATATTTATTTTATTTAAATATAGGATAATGGGTAAATTAAATAATACAAAAAAAAGAGCTAATTCTATGAATGTTGCTTCTTTCTGTTCATTGATAATACAACATATCTACATCAGAGATGCAAAAAAAATGTGGCTATACAGTCGTTCTGTGGCGGTGTGTTACTAATGGAGTTTCAAAATCACACATAACCAGAAAATGAAGGACTTTCTGTTTCTTAATTAGCGTTATGTCCTCAATGGAATAAAAGGACTCAGAATGTGTCATTGTGTATTTATTCAAATTTTAGACAAATACTATGAATCATACAAAGCCCATTTGTTATCACCCGTATCAGCTTCATCCAATATTTCCAGCACCAGATGAGGCTCCACAACTCTTTCATGCAGCTCCACATTCCACCCTATCACTTCTTGCCACAATCTTCCTGATAACAATCTAGTAGTGATGCTTTCCAACACCCACATCCTTCCTCTCTTTCACAGCTCTAAATGCTAAGTACTTGCATCACTCTCAAAATACTTGGCTCAGCTTTAGTTAGGCACCTCTGATTGCTCTACATTTTTATGCTTATAGCATAACTGAGATATTTCTAATACCTCAACTTCATGGAGACATAATAACTTAGGAAAATAAAAAGGACATCACCTAAAATCCATAAGACCACACTCTGGAAAGAAGTAGAGAAGAGCTAATGGTGTGATGAAATGAAGAGAATAAAATAACATGACTTGAAATGAGGGCTTCCTAGTTTTACACTAAAGCCATGTCAGAATAAGAAGACATTAAAAAGAATAAAAGGACAGAGTGAAGAGATAAAGCTTACATAGAAGGAAGGATGTTTATTTCTTACACAACGCAGAAAGTTTCTAGGATTCTGTACAAGAGATGGGATGCAACTGACTCAAAAACATGAGGAGGAAAGAAAAGCAAAGACAGAGGGAAGGTAGAGGGAAGGGATGAACAGAGGGATGGAGAGAGCAGACAGATGCTGCTCAGCCGGCAGGAGGCGTCTTTGATGAGGTGTAAACAATTTATCTGTGTGGAAGAGAAGAAGCACAGTGAACCAGGGGACCTACGGAAAAATAGGATGCGCGCCACAACACACCAAACCACAGGAGTCACCAAAATGCAATATGAAAGCTCAATGCACAATGCAAACGCATGTGCTCACTGAACATACGGACACATACAAAGTGTATGTTCAGGCAACTCCTAGACTCCTTGACCGACAGACAGACAGACAGACATGGTGCTCTTGTGTAATGTTCCACAGAAGGAAAACAATGTGGAAGAGCAACACTTTATTTAGTAAAACTTGGAGGTGGGGGCCGGCGATACTCAACTAAAACACAACAATTATCCTTCATTTGTTATTAAAGACAAAATGAAGGGGGTTCTCACAAACATACACGCGGCCTCTCTTCTGGACAGAAGTTGACCATATTAGTAGTAAAGGAGTAAAAAGAGAAACAACTCTAGACCATGAGTTACAGTGAGTGAGATACGTTGAAATGCCTCCTCCTTACAGTCTTTGACATTTCAATAAACAACCTTCATGCTTTAAGATGTCAACATGTGATGTAAAAATTTCTGTCATTCACTCAAAACCTGGGCATTCATACAAGTACATGAGCTCACAAAAGGAAAAATAATTACTTTAAAGAGTTAAAAATGAAAATCATGCGTCTTTGTGTTCATGCATAACATTATCTAAGAGTTGTTTACATTTTTTTTCCTTCCAAACGCTAATGACACTGATAGACATGGTGGTTAGTATCTGCATGACCTCACAAGTGAAGTATGTATGAGAGCAAGTGCCTCAGCGTGAACTGTAGTGTGGAGTTCAATTACGCAGGTATGGAATACCATAATGTATGTCATAAGACATTTTCTTTAACAAGAAGTGAAGTTATAAAACAGATGATGTAACAGATAACTGGAGATGAGAATATGTAGAAGGGACTGGTGTAATAGTGAACCAAGGTGCAGGGGGAACGGCGGGTGATAGTGAAACAAACAGGTGCAGCAGGATGAAAATTACATAGAAGTCATGTCGTTGAGGGCGTGGTCCAGCTCCTCGCTGATGGCCTTGTACTTCAGTTTCTGGGCATACAACTCATCTATTGGTTGACGGGAGGGTGGAGGGGAAGGAGGTGCAGCAGAAGAGAGCAAAGGTGGTGGCGCACATGACAAGGAGGTGAAAGGGGAAGCATCCAAACCATTGACAAGAAGAAGGGGAAGAAAGGAAGAAAAACAAAAAGTTGAAAACATTGCAGAGAGAAGGGTATAAGATAAATAAGGAAGGGAAAAAAATAGAATGAAAATGGAGCAAATGTCAGAGAGAAGTCCTTTAATGCCAAGAAAAAGTTGACTCCTTTTCACTGAAATGTGTGTCTCAACTCGTATCTCTCATTATGACCGCTTGCAGAATGAGCCAACACCTCAGCCTGCTTTTCTGTAAACACCAAAACCATTCCTTTCTACCCCTGGATTCAAAAACATGTTTTATTTTTTTAATCAGAGATAAGATAAGAGTAAGCACAAAAGAACTGTGATGCTGTTGGGGAAAAGGACCTTGTGGCTTTAAGAAGGAAATAGACTATAGTTCAAAAGCAGATTGACAATATGCTAAAGTGCTCTGAAAAAAAACATCCCTTTGATATACCATACCTGACATAACATTTGAAAACAACCAGAGAGAAAAACAAAGCAAAGCAAAAAAACGTACCTTCCAAGTCATCAATGGTCTTCTCAAGCTTGGCTACTGATCTCTCAGCGAACTCAGCGCGAGTCTCAGCCTGCATTAAAGAGACAGAGCTAGTCCAAAACTCGAACTGTGATGCAACAGAAGCGATTTTTTCTGATCACCCTACAACCCCAAAAACGCCTTCTGAAACTGTACCTCCTTCAGCTTGTCGGTGAGGACCTTGATCTCCTCCTCATACTTGTCCTCCTTCAGTGAGTACTGGGAGAGGAAAACAAGGAGAAAGGGTCAAACTTGAATTTCCAAGGGCATTCAGAAATTATGGCAGACACATTTATGGAGATGAACACAAGTGAAGTGAGGAGAATTGACTCCTCAGGCTCTTCTGCTCCTTGTCAATCATACGTATCTACAGGGAAGCTGGAGGGATTTATCAGCATGCACTGGCCCCCGAAAGTCACACCTACCTTCTCAGCCTGGGCCTCCAGTGACTTCAGGTTGTTGGTCACAGTTTTCAACTCTTCCTCAAGCTCAGAGCATTTGCTATGTTTTACGTAAGAGGATGCGATTGCCAAGGATGTGAGGAGGAATTAGGAGAAAAAGGGGACAAACAAGGATGGACAGAAGCAGAGGGTACCAAAAAACAACGATGGGAAGTGAGACAGAGGGAGAGAGGAAACAATATAGATGAGAACTACAGGTTTTAAACAAGAAGGGAATCCTAAACACCATATAAATGCCTTAACAGAGCAGGAATGTGAGAGTAGTGATGGGAGTGTTTAGTGTGTTACAAGAAATCATTTATTTGGCTGATGGTATTTCAGCATTCAAATACCTTGCTTTTGTTAAAAGGTAAGGTATTGTACTTGCACAGCCCTCTGCTATGTTAGGCATGCCTACTAAGAATCTAAGCAGGAGAGAAACAGGCACAACAGGCAAAGCAGAGGCAGCACGATTGACAGCGAGAAGAGTCATTCAAAGACAAAAGTGTGTGTTAGTTTTGGTTTCGCAGTACCTGTAAAACTGTGGAGTTTAGTGATTTCAGGCTTTGCTCCAAAACCCTTAGCTCCTCCTCTGCTCTCCGAGCATGCCTGTTAGCAGGTGCGCAAACGTGTGCAAGCCAAAATCATTTAAACCATGGTGATCATGCAAATAATCAGCAGTAAACAGTAAGAACACAGCGCACATTGTTCAAATGGAAACAAGTGGCATACTGTGTGTATTAGTGCTCAAAGCTTTCAAAAATGTTTTCATTCCAGCATACATGCAAGTGTAAGTGCTAAATTAGAAATGACTGAAACAACTTACCCTTCTGAAAGCTCAGCACGCTCCTCTGTACGCTCCAAGTCACCCTCAATGATGACCAGTTTACGAGCAACCTTTAGGTGCACAACAGCAAAGTTACACCACAGCAAGTATGAAAAGACTCTCACACATGTAGGATTAGATAAGCGGTTTTTACATTCTTTTCTTAAATCAGTGTGCAGTATTTGTCAACCCATATAATCCAGAAATATTAATATTTGCTACGTGTTTGCACAGTGGTTTCTGTTTATAGAAACAGAATTTGACCAAAGAACGTGAACACCTTGTCATAATCAGACATATATGAGGGGAAAAATGTTTTAAACTACTGATATAAATATATAGGGGTACAAAGAAATAACTGATGATGGAATTATTAAATTAAATAATGTGTAATTATAATGAGTTAGTGACGGATGTACTGATAGCGCTACATAAGTGATGACGACACTGCTGAAATACTCGCCTCCTCATATTTGCGGTCAGCCTCCTCAGCGATGTGTTTGGCCTCCTTCAGCTGGATCTCCTGAATCTCCATCTTCTCCTCATCCTTCATGGCCCTGTTCTCAATGACCTTCATGCCTCTGTGAGAGGGAACAATCAGTCGAGGTATGTCAGGAATCAGGAGCTGCAGTCGGGCAGACTTTCTGCATTTTTTCTTGAGGGTACATATGTTAAAGGAACGGCAGTAAAAGCTAGTAAATCTTTAATTTAGCTCTGAGGCGAGTGGCTAAGAGATGATTCATGACAACACGTGGGCGTTTGTCTGCATCAATTTCATCCGACATAGAGTGAAGGATTTTTGGGTGTTCGGGGAGTACCAGAATAGCAAACATCACATAGCTTTTGAATTTAACACTTGGCATGACTTGGAAACTGATTGGTTGAAAATTCAGTGGAACTGGGAGGCAGCTTAGGACCACCAGTTTCATCACAAAGAAGACAAAGAGCCAAAAACGGTAAGTTGTACTGTGAAAACTTAGTTATTTTTAAGACTTTGGTTTACTCCACACAAAAAGAGCATATCTTTGTCTGCTGTTACTTCTTTTTCTTCAGCAGATAAAAGCTGGTGGATCAAAAACAGCCTACAAACATAACAGCCCAAACCTGGGGTTGTTCCACATATTTCTGAGACTTCCTACAAAAGGCAGCAACGTGGTATGGCATAATGACAGGCATCTACCAAACATCAGTATGGAACTATTACAGAACCATATTTAATCCCTAAAAACTCAAGACATGTTTGCTTTCATATCCCCAACTGTAGACGTAGGAGAAGGTGTGAAAAAAAAAAAGGAGAAGGTGTGAACTGGAAAAGACCAGAGGTTGGAGACCATCCTAAGAAGACAAAAAAAATAAAAAATAAATACAAAACACAAAAACCCACCTCTCACTCTCATCAGCAGCCTTCTCAGCCTCCTCCAGCTTGGTCAAGGCAGTGGCCAGACGCTCCTGAGCACGATCCAACTCCTCCTCAACCAGCTGGATACGTCTGTTAAGGGAAGCGACTTCTCCCTCAGCCTAAGGGAGAACGAGTGGCACATCAGCAGGCTACAAAGATAACCTTCTTTAACGGGGAACACAAGTCAAAACACACAAAAATACAAATCAGCCCAGAGAATGCATGGGGAGCATTTATTCACTAACCTACGAGAGTGAGAACCTTCAGGGTGCACTTAAATATTGTTTCAAGCCTGATGGGAGAGATGTGATCATGGCTGTTTGTGTTTCTATGTTACACCTGTTGGGAAAAACAGTCCCAGCAGGCCTGCCACTGCTCCTCACTGGCTCTGCATGAAGATTACATCCAAAACAGACAAATGGGCTGAATAGTGTGCCTCATTACTGGCCCCCTGGGAGAGCATTAACAAGGCTCAAGTCAAAGGGTCTTATACAGTGACAGATCTCCCTTGGTGGCTGACACATGTAATTGAAAAGATTAATAGGAAAAAAAAGCTATTTGAACAAGGAATGCACAAACAGATCGGTGATTTAAATATGATGTCTTTCAAAAGTTTGAGTTTAATGCAGAGGGAGTGGGCGTTTTTGGACTCATATAGGAGCTGGTTTCACAGAGAATGAGCCCGAAAGCCAAAAGCTCTGCCTCCCATTCTAGACTCGGAAATTCATGAAACCACAAGTAAGCCTGTGCTGCTATAACAAGCTGTCTTGTTGGGTTAAAGCAAGCAGTAAAATATTGCGGGAAGGTCAGAGCTGGGCTACCAGGGGCTTTGTACTTGATAACAAGTGCAAATTTTACAGGGTGCCAATGTAGAGAGGCTACAACAGGAGAAATTAGATCTTTCTTTCTGGTACCCATCAGCCCCAGTGTTGTGGATCAACTAAAAGATTTCTTTAAAGGAAATTTTTTGGACACTAAGATAAAATGGAAGTGCACTAGTCTAGTTTAGATTCTATAACTGCATAAACTGTTTGTTTTACCACTGCATCGGGAATATTTTGGTAACATTGTGCTTATGAAAAACTGGAGAGATTTGTTGAATGAGAATGAAAGGACAAAATCGGATCAAAAATAAGTTTTTCACAGTACTTCTAAGAGGCAAGGGTGTTGCGCTTTCATGAACTGTCATATAAATATCAGTTATGATGAAGTGGAAAGACTTGGGTTATAAGCTGGAAAATAAAGGGGTTGTAATTGGACAGTATTTAGTTCGACCTCTATTGCATTTGTTTTGTTTCTCTTCAAAGTGTCTTGAGATTACTTTGGTTGTCAATGGGAGCAAATACAAATAATCGGAACTGACCTAACTTCTGTTCTACCTAAATTTTAAAGTCATTTCAGTTTTAATTTCAGGCTCTTTTCCCGCAGCTCTTGTTATAGTGAGCAGTGCATTTCATGTTGGGAAATGTGACTTTAAAACTGCTGAGAGTTGACACACAGACAGACTCAACCCTGACAGTTAAGCATTTCCCGTCCTGGTAACTGCTTTGCAGATTTGAAAAACCCCACTGCCCTTATATGGGCAAGTCAAAGTGCATAAGCTGTCAACAGGCTGACTCGCAGCTAAATACTGCCAGTTTAGCTGTCACTTCCTGGTATCTAAAAAAAAAGTTAAAAAAAAAAAAAAAAGAAAAGAAAAAAAAAGCGTTTCCTTAATTGCAAACTTTAAAACATTTTAGAGTAGGTTGACGAGGCGAAGTGCATCCAAGGAGATGCGAGTGGAGATGCTTGCAGCACATTGATACAATGTACCACATGGTTTATCTGCAAGCATCAGCGGCCTTAGTTAGCCTGGAGCTGCCATCAGACCTCCACCTGAGATTTGAAGTGGCTCAGCTTCCAGAACTGTGGTGCATCAGGACAAACGCCGCTATCTATCTGTCTGAATGTTCAAGCTGATCACGCACAGCCTGTATTGTGAAGTGCAATTTTTTTTTGCACAAAAAAAAAGAAAAAAAAGTAAAAGAAGCAAAAATACGGTGCTGTTGTATGCATGCTTACTTGCTCCCTTGACTTCCTCTCCTGAAGCAGCTCCTTCTGTAATCTCTCGGTTTTCTCTTCAGCATCGTCCGCCTGTTCTTGCAATGATTTGATCTTTCGTTTTACTGCTTCCAGCGATGTAGCTCCGGCCATTATTTACGTAACGATTACAAATATATGTGTTTATATAGGCTACTATATATGAAAGCAGACTAAAATATAAGCCGCTGCTAATTTCCGACAAAACTGACAAGTAACCGGATGACGTCCTTGATTGTGCGTTGAAGTCAGACTTTGACAGTGCTCAAGCTGCAGGAGCCGGTCTGTGCAATGTTTTTTTTTTTTTTTAATCCAGGAAGTACCGCTGATTTCAAAACAGGTCTTAGATAGAAATGGCTACTCCTCAAATGGCAAAGATTTTCACAGCGAAACCCCCATAAAAGACGAAAATCTAACGAGATTGACTCGTCACAAAGCAACTATGTTGTTTTAATAATAAGAACACACCCAGTCTGCCTGTGATTGTGGTTATCATGGTGGGAGGAAACCAGCGGAGCGACGGCGCCCTCTGGTGGTTAACTGTGAGCAGGACATCCGTGGCGGTGAAATAATTTTCAGACTACAGACGATTCAGCGAGTCTTCACCGAATCCAGTAATTACAGACTGCGCGTTTGAAAATGCAACTATCGCATAAAATCACCCCAAAAGTACGAACAAACAGCCATAAAAGCCCAGAGAACTCATTTGAACCCAGCACCATGCTAAACGTTCCTGCAGAGAGGCATTAGACTAAACAGAGAGAGATGTGTTAGAATTAAATTTCAACCCTCAGCTGCAAGAAGCTAAAACTGAGGAGACTAACAGACTTTGGCCCGACTCCGTCTCTGTAATCCACTTAAAGGATTATTACAGCGGGTTTTTCCTCACTGCAACCTGATGGACTTTTAAGAGTAAACATCCCTGTGTGCTGCATGCACTTGAAGTTGGCCGACGCCCCAGATCTGTCATTAAAAGGACTGTCGTCGTGACAACACATGTTTGCGAGGACGCAAAACATTTTTCTCTTCTCCTCCAGGTCATTTAAAGGCCAAGATGAAGATTCTTAACATAGTTTATCAGACGCATATTTCCTGAAATGGATAAATTATATACATACATATCTATATAGGCTTATAGGCTTTATATAGCCTATATGTAGCCTATAAAAAAAGTCATACATCAGGGCAAAAATGGCCAGACTTTTAAATGGTTTATTGTTTGTAAAAAAAAAAAAAAAAAGTTAAATTTGTGGAATGCTTATATAGTAGCCTATAAATTGTGCCCTGGGGCATTTTGATAGGAATCTTGTGTTTTTCCTCTGTGGTAAGCAAAGAGCGCAGCCCGCTTATGGAGCTCTATCTTGACCATATAAAGCAGTGGGCTATATTTATCCAGGCGCTGACTCTCTGAGCTCCCGGGAAGTCTGCACATTAGACTACAGGCCATGCTCATCACTCTGAAAAAGATCTGTTCAACTGGAAAGATCCAGCGCATGTGTTCACTCCCTGCAAATGTGCCTTTCTTTGGGCTGACTTGTAAGTGGGTGTGCACGTGATTCTTGATAGAGCACGACAGTTCAACGATTATTGATGATAAATAGATAATTTTGAGGTTAATAGTATTTTTTCCAGTGTGCGCAGCGGTTCAAATTGGATAAAAGTATACATTTTCAGAGAGAACAGACGTGTGCAGTTCAGATACAGTAGGAAAGTGTGTTTCAGTGATGTTGAAGTGTCGTTTCCCTCAAAGATGAGAGGGTGAAGGTGTGGAGGCAGCGTGCGGGAACATTGGTGCCACTGTGAGTCCCTTTCTTTACTTACATCGGTGGCTTTCTTCTCAGCCAGTTCAAGTTTCTCCTGGGCATCTTTAAGAGCCTCAGAGTACTTGTCCAGCTCATCCTCAGTTCCCTTCAGCTTCTTCTGCAGAGCCACCAAATCGTCTTCAAGCTGATTTTTTTTTTTTTTTTGGTGCAGGAGAGTTTCAGTGGTGATCAGCGGAGAAACGGAGTTGCGTGAGCGCGCAGAGGCGCGAGAGCGCGCCCAGGGCGATACAGGGGACGGGAAAGGACAGGGCAGAGAAAAAGAGGAGAAAGAGGAGCAAAGTTAGGAAAGCTCATGCATTTCGGGTTCAGGTACCGTGGTGGCGGTCTCCTCGGCGCCCAGCAGCTTTTCCTCAGCAGTTTGGAACTCCTCAAACACTCTATCTCTTTCATCTTCTGTAACACGCAATTTCTTTTCCATCTCTCTTATTTCGTCCTCTAACTAAACATGCATGCAAAGGAAATAAAAAGTTAAACAAAATATAAAACATACATGCATTATTTTGAATTATTCACATTTTAAATTAACATTTACCCACTAACATGACTATCTACGCTACATTTACTTCACCAAGATACTACAAAAGTTAGATGAGGACTTTCATCTAATTCCAAAAGCAGATTTTTTAAATGAAATACAATTTAAAGAAAAAAAAAAGTTCTTTTTAACAGAATGATCATAATAAGGGTAATCCATGAAAAATAATTAATCCATATTTGGGAGGCAATCCATTTAAATTTCAGCGGCTTTTTAATGTTACTGGCACTCATGCTGTTTCCCCCTTGGATCTTGGGGGGGGGGGGGGTTCCTTCAAAGAAATGAAAAATATATATCAGCCGACCTGTTTGCTTCTGTCCTCTGCTGCTTTCTTGTCTGATTCAGCCTGCTCAGCTCTGTCCAAGGCATTCTCCTTGTCGAGCTTGAGCATCTGCATCTTCTTCTTGATGGCATCCATGGCTGCTTGTTGCTGTTCTGCAGCACCAACTAAACGTCCAAAAGGAGAGAGTAGAGGAGAGGGGCCCGGGCGTCTGTGCCTAACTGAGGGCTGAGCTGGAGTGCAAGCTCTGCTTAACTCTGCCCTGTCAAATATGTACTTTCAAGGGGAGGGGGTGACTGGATTCCTGTGGACATCCAATACTTTTTGGAGGAGGCGTGTGTGGGTGCTCGGGCGTTTTTTTAAGGAACTGCTCAGCCATTCGTAGTTCCCAAACATTTGACTTTTGATACGCCTTTATATGGGGAGTGACAAGGAGTCAAGCTCAAACGTTGAAGCTTCATAATGGCAATGTCATAAAATCTATTTCATCCAGCCTGCATCTTACGGAGTGCATGAATGATAACGCACATTGCACCACTTGTAGGGTAACTTTTTTATCCTAATTTATTGAAACTATTTTACGTTTTTTTTCCTAATTTAAATTCATGCTTAATGATCTTTTTGGTGTGTTTTTTTTTCCAGTGAAAGTACCTCATCATATGCTTGTGGAGACACAGTCAGCTGCACTAACAGTTTGAGCAAGCTTTCACCAGCAAAGGCCAACTGGTGTCTTTTTTATGTCCGTCTGCGTGTCAAAGTGGGTGGCTGAGTGTGTAGTTCTTAGGGGATAAGTTCAAGGCAGTTCTGTGCAGGGGTATTTCTAGAGGCAGACAGTTAGGGGGGCTCAGCCCCAAATGAGAAAGTCTCCTGTGAAACAGCTCTCCTTTTAGCAATGCATTTCACAAGATACAAAAACAGATTTTCTGCATTTGATTATTTAATTGAAAACTCCATGAAACTCCACAGATTCAGAGGGGTTTTTTTCTCAAGAGAAATTTTGACTGTCTACTAATATGGACAAATTATTATTGCAGTAGTCCAAATATGAAGAAACAAATGCATGATTTTTTTTCTGCATAACCCTACTTTAGACAATATGGATAACTTGAAAGAAATCAGTCCTAGAAACCTGTGTGACTTGGTCAAATCTTACTCAAAACTAATTTCAAGGTCTCTCACTAGACAACATGCTAAAGTAAAGCCACCCAGAATAATTTCATGATTAGACAGTCTATTCCTGAAGGGCTCAGGTCTAAAGACAACAACCTCAATCTTATCCAAGTTTAGTAATTAGAAGCCACGCAGGCCTTTATGTAAGATATACTTACTGTCCAGCTAATTAACTTCTTCTTATCTGGCTTCATGGATAACTATCAAGGAGTATTATCTGCAAGACAATGCAAATTTGTACATCATACTCATGTCGGTCCAAGTATATAGCCCTGTGGAACACCATGACTAACTGGTGTGTGATGAAGACTCATGGCTCACTTGAATTAACTGAAATCTACGAGATAAATATAACTAACAAAGTTCCATTAATCCCAATGGAATATTCACACTTCTGTAATAGAAGGCTGCAATCACTTGTATAAAATAGATCACAGAGGCTGTATCCATAGTTTGAAACTTAAATAGTGGTAACCCCTTGCTATTA
>JBAMYA010000021.1:7626886-7644120 GCA_037176975.1 Arrhamphus sclerolepis | reverse complement strand
ACATCATCGAAGGGCCAACTCATGATGTTGTCATTTTGTCTGGAGTGGTCATAAGGTACCTTTTAAAAAGTCCAGTTTGGATTCCTCCAGAATAAAGACCCAAAGGCCAAAATATAAAATACTTACCTTGAGCAGTTCTCATCTTCCCTCATAGACAGAAGTTTTATAAACATCAATTATGTCAGAGGAAAGGTCTGTCTGTCATGTGCAGTCTTCTAGGACCTATTATGGGTTTCAATATGAATTTTCTCTCTATTACATATCATTAGTTTCAGAAAATCTCACACTTTTAACACTTTCTTACTGATCATATTGAGCTCAACTCTTTCTTTAAAAGCTTAATTTTCTTGTTGGTCTTGATTGATTGTTTAACATTCACGCTTTATTTATTCTAGTTTAGATCATTATTAATGTCCTTTTTACTGATATGAATAAATAAATGCCTCATTTGTCTTCAGATTTACCAAACAAAACAAACAGAATAGCTCAGATTACTTTTTTTTTCTTTTAGTCAAGTCCTTCAGTATGTTTCACACCTGTTACAGCCTCATGTTTCGTGTTGAACCCTCAAGCCATCAAGCCAGAGGTTGTTAGTGGTCCCTCGCACCCAATTTAAAGCTCTGGAGGGAATGTTCAAGCAGTCGCACTTCACCTGTGGCATGTGCTTACCATGTTTTTACACTGCAGTGATAGAACTGCATACTTTTATTCTTTCAGACTTAATTTAGTTGTTTTTCTTATTTGTTCATCTTGTTGTATTTAATTGTAAAGCACTTTGTTTTTTTTGTCTATAAATTGTGATGCATAAGTAAACTTGACTTGCTTACTGAGTAGCTTGTATGCACTTAATGAATTATCGAAGAATTCAGGGACTAATAAAGTATTTGAATTGAACTTAATTGAATTGAAAAGCAGCAATGATACAATGAACAGCTTACTGGGACAACTCAAGCTGAGAAATTCAGTAAAAATGCCAAAAGTTAAAGCTGCCGGTGGTGAAAACACAAATGTTGGTTTCAGTCATGATGGAGGAATATTTGTGGCCTCTGCAGGGCTCCTCCCTGTTGGTTTGTTTGTGTTCCCGTCAGATGGAACACACAGAGAGCAAAGACTGTCTGCCGTATCTGATGCCGCTCAGTCAGCTTGGACTAAAACTGAGGGGAGGGCGGCATTTAGGGGGGAACAGTCACGATTCATTTCACACTCATGTGGGATGCCAAGATCCAATCCTAGTGTAAAATTAAATTCTCAAAAGACCAGACATGTCACAGCATGAACATTGGAAAAACAAAAATGTCTGTGCAACATTAAGCTTTAAAGACTTCAGCTGAAGAAAATCACACTTCTACCAGTAAAGGGGAAAGTCAAAAAGGAAATACGGTAAATTATTGTTTACAGGGAACTTGACATCTCCCACTTCCAGATAAGGAGTCAAGAGGATCCCGACTCATCACTGACTTTAAAGCCTTCAAAGTTTTTGCTTTGTGTTTGCTGTTGCTTGGTTTGACTAATCTAATATCTCAGGTCACTGCTGCTCAGTAGCTTGTGAATAGCTGTCTCCAAACATTTACCTTTAATCTTGTACCCTTATGTCAGAGGGCCAGAAGTTTCCATGTTAGCACACAGAGGGAAAATCTTTCATATATGTGTCCATATATGGGCTCTTTGGTGTAAGCACAGTTGAGTGCAGTAGACGGAGGAGAGGACTAACGTGCGAGGGCTTTTTGTGAGGTCCAAAAGCATAGGCTACTCAATATTTCTTTCCATTCCTCAGAGCTATAAAACTTCTTGGTATGCACTTCCAGCTCAGCCACTGTTCTCCTTGTTACAGCCTGCCTGTCAGTTCTCTGGCACAGAGACCTGAAACAATGTCAAAAAGACAAGGATGGACGAGGATCTATATTATTACAGATGCTTCCTTTTGTCCTTAGCTTGAAAATCAAGTCACCTAAAAAAAAACAAAAAAACAAAACAAAAACCAAAACCAAAACAACATCACAGAATTGTGCAAAAACTTTTAAGGACTGTAAACTTGATTTTTAAAGCATGAGTTCCATGCCTGAAACTGAGCATAGCTTTGCTTTAAGAAAAGCCACAATGTGAAGTGAGAGTGATGAGGCATTCCACTGTGGTTCTGTGCGGCTGTTTGAGAGCTTGCAGGCTGTGTTCAGTGTGACTGGGTCACAGTGGTCTCTCAGAAGCAAGGAATGCCACAGGAACCCACAGCTCTGCGGCACCTGCATTCTTAAACCAAAGCCTGTCTGCTGTCCCATGTTTGATCAAATGCCATGACAGTTTCTCAGTCAGGCAAAGACGCACTGCACAGCTTGGGATCTAGATAAAACAGCTGTGCACGGTCAGATGTAAAACAACTGAGCTCATAGAAGGGGAGAATAAATAGATATCCATCTGGTGTGGTCTGGTTAGTTCCTGCCCTAAGGCTTTGGATGTCTGAGATAACAAGGTATGGTATGATAAGAAGCCAATTATGCTGCGAACCCTACCAGAGAAACACCCATCAAAAGAATGGGGGAAAAACAACACTTCCCAAGGAAGTATGCAAAGTTTGGTTTAATACAAAAAAAACAAAAAATACGTTCATGGAAAAAGAGGCACACCAGAAACAAAGGCCTTGCGCAAAAAAACATTCTACTTAAATGAACCTACTTGACTGAACTGTTATCAGTAAAATGTAAAATGCAACCCCTGAAGATGTTTGGATACTGAAATGCAAATTAAAAAAAGGTAAATGGGAGCACTTTATTCAACTTAAAAAATGCCAAAAAGTATAGCTTGTATTGTTATCTAAGAACAAATGCTTTTTTGAAATTTGATGCGAGCACCATATTTTCCACTGTGCTGCATCATTTCTCTTAACAGCTCTACAGTTAGGAAGTCACATGACTAATTGCTGTAGTTCTGAAAGCAAATATTACAGGATTTATCTTGCTAAATAGTTTTTGTTGTGTATTTTTGTTCCATAAAGTTCCAAATGTTTTTGTGAGTAAACAAGTCTGGATGATTTAGACTCCTAAACTGCAGAGCTGTGCTGCTCTAATTCGTACAGAATGGGGTTTGTAGTGTTGTTTTGTTGAGATAAATGAAGAAAAAAACAAAACATGTTCAATAATATACCATACCTCACAGATGCTGGCTTTGTGCTGGATGCCGATAGCGTCCCCTTTGTAACAGAGGACTTGGCATCCAGTATTTTCAAAAATGGTTTTTGAATTGTGATTCAAGTCAAGTCAAGTCATTCATTTATAAAGCACATTTAAAAACAACAGAATGCTTCACAAAAAAGTAAGCTAGATAGTCTTAACATGGTCAGTAAGATGATATGACTACACAAAATACTGGCGGCACAACAACAGAAGTAAGTAAGTAAATGAAGTAAAATAAAATAAAACTATCAGTCTGAATTAAAAGCAAGTGAGAGAAAAAGAGGTATTAAGATTGGATTTAAAAGAGGTAATTGTAGAGGAGGATTTGATGTGAGGAGGGAGGGTACGCCAAAGCTTTGGAGCAGCTACAGCGAAAGCTCGCTCACTGCAGGTTTTGAGGCGTGAAAGTGGAACGGATTCATCATACAGGGCAGTTTAGCATTCATTTATTTATTTTTTTGTATGCCTCTGATGGTATAAAGATCCCTGTCATTTAGCATGATTTTATGGTCTTGTTTTTATCAAAATTATTTTATTATTATTATTATAAAACCACATATTATCTAACTGTGGAACTTAACTATAGATGATGAAATTCATAAAAATGAGCTTTGCATTTTTACTTTTTTTTTTTTTACATAGTTCAATATTTGTTGAATCATTATTACTATTATTCTTATTACTTTTGACAGATGTAGGAGCACTCCCTCCTTTTTTGCACTCAAAGACTCAAAAAATCTGTTTCTGATTTTCTTTTATACCCCGTCATGTCACTATTTAGTTTATCTACTAAATATGTCACCTGCTGGAGTTTTTTTTTTTTGTTTTTTTTTGAACATCTCACTACTTGACCAGTGTGAGGTATTTTAATCTAATTTATTTATTTTTTTGAATGATTCCCACATCAGTGTATTATTATTTTTTTCTTTTGGAGAGCCTTCTTTTTGAAGCACTGCAACTATTTTGTGCAAGTATTACATAACTTTGTATTATTTTGATTATTTAGAAAAGTGAATATTGAGTAACGTGTCATTAATTTGCAAAATCATCATCAATCATCATCATCAATCATTCATCTTTCATTTCATGAACTCCTTTCATCAAAAATACTACAGTATCTGAGAAAATGTTGCTCTGAATTTACCTTTATACCAGCTGTGTCATTTACTTTGACAGTAAACCAAATAGAAAACTGCAGAATGTTGTAATTTTCAAAAAATAATTGATGTAAGAAAAATAAAAAAAAATCATCTTAAAGTTAAATCTGAGTTGAAATAAGAAGTGAATTTTTTTCTTCAGAGCAACACTATGTACTGAATAATAACCAAAATAAGATGTTTAGTAAAGCACAACGAGCACTAATCCCTCCATGTACAACCCAGTATGAAATCACACTTTTTTTTAGATGTCCTCACATCAAATCATGCTTTGAAATATGTTGTCAACGGTGAGAAAAATCTGCTAATCAGTGAGTAGAGCGAGTGTTTATTCAACTTTTTCAGCTGCTGTGTGGGGAGTACAACAGGACTGACAGAAGAAACGGCTCCAAGAACTTTTCCTCTCTGCCTGTCATCTAATGAGTGTAAAGCAAAGTTTCCTTATTAAGACAGAGGGGCTTGGATGAATGAGTGTTGAATTTCACTCTAGACAGCTTAAATCCCAGGAGACCCCCGCAGATCAGTTCCATTCTGCAGAACAGCCTGAGCCTGTCAGTTCCTCTGTTGCACAGGCCGCTGTCAGCCCTGTGTCAGCCACGAGCAAAACAGCAAAAAAATCAGTTCATCTCACATAAGGAACCTGACTTTGGAGGAACATGTTTGGTGTCAGAGGATTACATTTAATAGATATTCCTGATGCTACTTGCGGTGTTGTCCAAAATTAGCAGAGAAGTTTTGAGCCTCAGCTCAGTCCCAATATAGCTCTGCAGTCACTGCTGACTGAGGAATACTGTGCCTTCTTTGCATGATGACTAAAGGAGCTGCTGTGCCGTCATGGGAGAAACATACAGCAAATATTCTTGCTCAACAGAGGAAAGTGACTGTAACTAACTTATATTCTTACTTCAAGTAACAAAAACAGGCCTATTAACTTTTGAAAACAAAGGATTGTACTAGAGGCCTAAAATATGAGCTACTTCCTGTTAACTATTTTTCTATAAAAGGTATGATAACTTAATATTAAATAAATCACAGACATCTGCCACACAAGTAGTTTTCATCTGAATGAAATAAAACTAAACTGTTACATGATTTAGAGCAACATTGCTTTAACCAACTGGAGCTTTTAACTCTGTGAAGCCTAGTCATATGGACTAACCAGTTCCAAGAAGTCATTATTCCTATACACTTTGGACTATTCTCATTAAATCAGACAGCAAATAAGATACAGAGCCAACATGTTGGGGGAACCCTGCCGATGACCGAAAATAGTCATGTGTTCAAGACCTGAGTATAATGCTCATTTAGATCCATCAGCTGCTGTCTCCCAGGTTTATGTTAAGGAGCGCTGCTTTCCACAGCAGGCATAGCAATGGTATGTGAGTCTGCCTAACAGACATCCACAAACACAATGACCAGTAATTCACATCTATATCCCACAGAGCCTCTCCTGAACATTTGATGGCTGACACACAAGTGAGTTCATACACTACATGCACTTAACTCTGACAAGAACATGAAGTGCTAAGCTGAAGACTATCACTGGTTATAGTCATGGAAGCTCTTATAGGTGGTTAAAAAAAAAAATACATATATATATATAAAGCAAAAAAGAAACTGCAAAGGCAAAAAAAGAAAAAAAGCTTCCTTCCTCAACACTTTTCCATAAAAACGTTCAGGTAAATGTTGCCTCCATTTCTCTGTGCTTCAACTGGCCTCCTATGTGTTTAAAGGTTTTGCCTTACCAGATGTGGTTTTTATTTTTGTTGCATAGCTGTCAAAGCCATGCACTTAAGGGCAAATTAAAATCTGTTAAAGACTGACATTTTGATGAGCCTAATTAAGAACCAGCCATTTTAGCTTTCATTAAAGTTTCAGCAAGGCTGTTCTTAGCATAAGCCATATTTACACAACGTCCCCTCTGAGCCTCTAACAAACCTGTTATTGAAAAAAATGTAAACTTTTATCAGCCGGGTGGATTTGGGGCTGCCGTGCCTTAAACATACTGCAGGTGGTGTCTTAAAAGGTGACAGGGGTGAACTGGCCCAGTTTTTGTTGGGTTAGCAGAGGCTCATTTCTGGGAATGTGAGCGTGAAACATTCAGCTTCAGCTAAGTGAGTGCCAGGCTCAGGGAGGTTAGGGATGGCTCAAATCACAGTGATGGCAAAACAGAACTTTTTGACAAGGCAAATATAAAATTATGCATTGTTTGTACTTTATGTGAAATGTTCAACAGTATGTAATCATTAAATATGTGCACTGCTATTTTAAATAGACTATACTTAAATATGACATGTTATGCTTTTAATCGATCATTTAATCAAATTATTTATTTGCCATATAAGAGGTCAAAAAGCCAAAAACCACACCAATGGCAGTTATACAAACAGAAAACTTATTTATGGAAGACCTACCTGCTGGTGAGTTTGCATTGCTCAAAACAAAAGAAACAAGCAGCTCTCATTGACATTTTTTCCCCCTGACAAACCAGCTGAGCATTCAGAGTTGACTGGGAAGAGACATTTGAAGAGTCAAGAGCTAAAACAATCAGACAGGATGGCAAGAAAAACTGTAAACACACAAAGAAATTATTTATTTATTTTTTTAGGCATTAAAGAAAAATAAACCACATTCTTTTTTTGGGGGGTGTGTCTTTGACCACTACTCACCTGTTTTTAATTGTCATTAACTGGTGTATATATCCTGCTTGTTTTATTTGTTCTTAGCCCTTTTTTCCCTTCTCCTTTTTAACTAACCACTCTGCAATTATTGGCTTATTGGATTCTCTGTCCTTGCTTCCCCTTTTGGTTGTTAAGCCTTAAATGTGTAACATTTGTTCTTAATTTCTTCTTAAATTGGTTTCTTAGCCCACCTGCCTGCAACTTCTGTATCTTTTGGATGTTACTTTGAACTCCCACCATCCTAAAACTTAACTTTCAAATAATGATAAAATGAACCCTATGATACTCCCACCCCCCAAAGTTAAACATGTTTTTTTTCCCTTGTGTCTTACATCTTTTCTTGTTTAATCCTCAAACACTTTTTGATGATAAAACCACCAAACACTATAAGATTGAAGATGTTAACCCCTTAAACTCTTGTTGCTGTGAGGTATCATCTATAGTTGTGCTCTTTCAGCCCATGCAACAACCTGCGGGGTTTAAGGGATTTTACTGACAAAATGAACACAACAGAGAAACAGATCAAACTTATGACATATATTTCTGCATATGTAGAGTCCATATGCAGTGAATAACACGTGACATGGAGAAAGCCCCCCGTAACTATCATTTAGACCATCTTCTTGTAATTGAAACTTTGCCGCAGAGTGCTGTTTAGTGTTACCACCTTTTTGCAAATCAGAGGGCGTCATTGTTCGACTGGAATCATAATGCTGGACAACAGAAAGGGATCATGGTTTTGCTTTTATCCCATAAAACATGATGTGCTGATGTTCTGAAAGCTCTGCACAAATGTCAGAGTCAACCAGACAAACATCCTGTTGGTCTTTGGCCAGGAGTGAAGAACAAGATAGAAGGAGACGGGGATGGTAGCTCTTACACACATGGCTTCAGTTTCCCCTCCCCACTGTGCAGCCTGGTCGTGCAAGAGACAAAAACTCTCAAACAACCAAATATGGTCTTGATTAGAACAACAGGGTGCTTTACTGGTCATCTCTTATCATCTCTAATTCTCTCTGCCCCAGTATGTTGCTAAAGCAGCAAGAAGGTCCACTAGTGTAAGTGTTCAGTCCTGACTCATTGGCCTTTCCACAAAAATCTAGAAATAAGGCTACTTCAATATGTATTTGGTTGTTTGACTTAAATCTTTGGGTTAAAAACAAAACAAACAAAAGAGCATTCTTGAACGAAACATCTAAATAGGGTTCTCTGCATACTTCAAGGTCTGGTCTGTGAAGCCAAAGGAAAAAAAAAAAGTACATCCACAATGTCCATATTTGGTCTGGCAAATGTTGCCAATCCTTCCCCAAGAACATATTCCTCCAAACATCCGCGGACCTCCTGACTGAATTATGAAGAACAATACTGACATCTACTGGAAAGAATGCAGAATAAACTCCGCAAGTCTGCTTCCTGAAAATGTTGTGTGGTACTTTGAGTATTTCAAAACCCATTAAAACCACGACATTAATATGGACGAGACCATAATTTACTCTGCTTTTTAAAATTCTTTTATTCTGAGATCAGATTATGAGTAAATGTTGTAGTTTTGTATTTTTTAGGTATGAGAGAGTAAAGCAGAACTACAATCTAGGCAAAAGGAAAGGTGGACAGCTTAAATGATCTATTAAAAAAAGAAAAGAAAAAAAGGACAATGGTACTGGTTGTTTGAAACTCTTTATTTTCTGTGAATACAAAAAATACTTTTGTGACCAGATAAATATTGTACATAACAGCATCAAATCATAAAACCAACCAATGCAGTCTGTTAAAGAAAACACAACACCTATTCATAACAGAGCGAGTAACTTACTGTACTTCCATTAATACTTGGACAAATCAGAGGACAATATATGTATATACATATATATATATATATGTATACATATATCTTTTGGGGGGTAATTCTTATTTTTACAGATAAAAAAGTCTTTGTTTATAGTGGTTAGACAATGAAACAAGGAAGTAATTTAGTTCAACATTAACAGCGACTTGGCAAAATGAATCTAAATAATTTCTCACCTTCAGACACAAATTACCACATGCTCAGCGACTGCAGTCTAGCGTTGGTCTCTAAATCCTAAAGTATCCACAGATGCTCTTTTGTAACAGCATCACAACATAGTCAGCAGGTAGGCCACCAGCCAAGGCATTATGCCGTATGGCAAAACACTCGTTTATTAATACCTCAAAGGGGATTAGACTGGCATAATGTTCTGATCCAAAGAGGACAAGGCTCAGGCTCTCACCCAGCCTGATCTTTAGCTGCTCGCAGGGCAGACTCAAGTAAGGCACTAATATTCAATGCAGACCAGACTCTGGCATGGGCAAGACTGAGGAAATGAACTGCTGACAACTTTTAAACATACATTATTATATATTAATAGAGCAAAGGATAAAAAAAAAAAAGAAGTAAGCTCTTTCCTCAATAAGAACATGAAGCTATTTCCTTTTCATTTGTTTGGAGAAGGTTTCATATTATGGAAGCTTAAAAGTTCTGTCTTCAGTGCAAACGATATCATTAGGTTCAGAGCATAATGTATGCTAATTCAATTCCAGAACCCAGTATCATTACAAACAACTCGTTTTCTCTTTCCAATGACAGCACAGACTCAGTGTTATCCATCTAGAATATTCAGTGTAATATATTGGCATGGACAATGGGTCTGAAATTAAATCACTTTGTGTGGAAAATTACTGTATGGGAGTGTGTTTGTGTACAGTATAGTGAGCACTTGAACAAAATTTGGCCAGTGTAAATGATGGAGGAATTAAAATATGAAGACAAAATAGGAAAAACAATGATAAATGATGTAAACATAGTGTATGGCCACATGTAGAGAAGGGAGTGAAATAATGTACAAGCAGCTGGACGTAGCTGGTCACATTTAGTCCAGATTCTCCAAATAATACACATCACATATTTCTGTTTTATAACACCTTGTTGTAAAACTGATAAAACAAATGCGTTATTTCATTTTGTCAGTTGCTCAAGCGCTTAATCAAAACCCTTGGTTTCTAAAGATTTGTTGTTTTAACAGAGATCAACATTTTTTTATGTTTTTAGTAAAACGCAAGCTTCTTTTGGCTCTGTACTACTCTATTGGTTAGTAGCTTTGTTGATATGTCTTGAGATTAATGGTGCATGCAAGTGAGTGGTGAAAAGATGCATCATTTTCCTCTTTTATTAATCCTTTCAGGATTTTTAAATTTAAAATACAAGCTATGGCCCCTTAGTTGCAAAACTATCATCATCTCATCATATTTGCACTAAATCCTCAACAGATACAGAACATTCAGTGATTATAGAGGAATTCTGCATTTGAAATATCTTTGATTCCTGATTGTAACAGTCAGTAATACTCATGAAGCACTATCACCAACAAAGCAAAGAAACATTTATCACAGAACTTAACCCAACTGTTGCAGGTTGCTCACAACACCAACTCTCTTTGTATTAAAGTCAATGCCATTCATTGACAAACATACATAGACCACACACATACGCACACACACGCACAAATACACACAGAGCACAGGCACTTGTTTTTCTCACCAAACAAGCCTGTTTCAAGTGCTGTTAAGTCATTGGTTTTGTGACAGCAAAGAAGCTGATAGCACGTTGGCAACATCTCCCTCAGACAAGAAGGTCTCTCATTTGCACATCAGCTCGCATCCTGCCTCCTCAGTCGGTCAGCCCTCATCCTCTCTCAGCTCACTGGGCAGGAACTTGTATTGCTGCTGTCGGATCTGAGCCAGCTTCTTCCGCGCTTCCTCCAGCTCTCGCTCCTTCCTCAGCATCTCCTCCTGAGCCGCGATGATCTAAGGAGAGCGAGAGCAGCTGACAGAAATGACCTTCCATTGTTCCATATCCAAATCCCTGAGCTCACAAGTCTACTGCTTTGTTAACTCCATCACCAACGTCTCTGAACCTCAGCCTCCTACTGGTCGGAGGATGTCAGGATGTATTATACCTCCTTGCACAAGTGACTTTCCAGAACTATGGCTATGGACGGACCCAGAAGTCTGGGCTGAAAATGCTCTAAATCTATTCTTTACTTGAGCTGATGCTGATAGAGTATAGTAAATTAACACTGTGGGTTGTTGAAACGCTGAGGCAAGTCTGGAAGGAGCTGCATATGCTATGAAGAGAGTTCTTCAGCAAAAATCCTAACCTTACCTAGCAGAGCATGAGAATTACTGGCCTATTTTGGTGTTTTTACACACATCAGAATTAAGGCGCTTAAACGCCAAAGTGACAGAAAATAGCAACTAATTCACTAAAGCAGTGTAGTCTAGGGACTTGTGCGCTCTGTCCATCAAAATTCCTGTTTTCGTTGATGGATACTGGTTTCTTTGCATGGAATAGCTAGAAGTACACAAGGACTGACCTAAGACGACTAAAGATTCAATGACTGGATTGTACATTTCTTACCTCAGACTTATTCAGGCAGATGTTCTTGGTCCGTTTTGGTGAATTGAATGAATGTTTACTGGGTCAGCTCATAACAATATGCCAATTTATTACAATGAAAGCAGACTACTAATGTAGAAGCCCTATAACTCACAGGAGTGGATTAGTTCAAAATATGTAGGTTATTGGATAATGATGCAGAGCACGACATGAGAAAATGACTGTATACTGTATTGCAACATCCCTATTTTGAGTGCACCATTTAGAAATGGAAATCACAATATTCATTTTTTAAAATGATTTTTGTCACAGTCGTTATCTGTTAAAAATGAAAGAGGATAGTGAATGAGGTAAAATATATAATAATATACAAGAAAAAAAACTTTAAAGATTGATATTTTTCAAGTATATATAAATATCTGTCACATTCTAAAGTGGTTAAGAAAACAAAGCTTTCCCAGATTCGTCTCACTTGACAATGACACTGGTAGGATGGAAAGTAACAAACTCAAAACCCACCAGGGTTTCACCACTGACTGAGACAGGAACCCAATCAAGATTAAAGGAAAAAGAAAATGACAAAAACGTAACTGCTGATTCATTTTCAAAGATATAAAAGGAAGCACGTTCTCTGTTGTGACAGAAAGATCATTAAAGTCTTCAAGAGATGATATTTTGCAGCTTTAGATCTTTCAAAAAAAAAACTGGTGCAGAGCTTTTGGCTCTGATGGGGTTGTTTATCTGTTGGAGCTCACAGCAATTTCAAAAAAAAAAGAAAAAAGAAAAAAACTACTGTGGCATTTTGGCACATCACAACCGCTCAGAAACATTTAGTGATAAGGGCAAACTGCAGAAATGGAAGGTTTTCTATTCCAGACTCTGGAAATACTTTTGTCTTACCTGAGCAATGCCTCCAACAAATTTCGTCTTTACCACGACACTGTCATCATCAGTCTTGTCAAATGCTGCTTTCTGAGCTGCTTTGACCAGGTTGTCTGAAGCTCGTTTCACAGCGTTGCCAGCAGCCTTTTGGAGAGAGATTTTTCCTAGTCAGCACGCACATGATCCGTATGTTTCCATCGATAAATGAAAGCTGCGTTTCAGCCTTACTTGTAGCCTCCTCATGGCTTCAGAATCGTGGTCTGCCTTCACCTTGCATGCCACAAGTAGCTGAGCTGTGGATGCCGCCACCTGCTTGGCTGAAGAGATGAGCTTCTCCTCACTGGCATGGCCCTGCACTGAGGCATTAGCTGCCTCACACAGGTTACTGGTGGCGGCTGCTACCATACGTGCCTACAGAACAATGGATTCACACACGCTCTTGAGCTGATTTTGTTTTTAAGTTTCCATTTCTATTATTTTCATAAAGTATTAACTGCATGTAAGTAAATTTAAACAGTCACTGTTCAAAGTAACTCACAGCTGATATGAGACCCTGCGACCACTGGCCATCATCTATTGCGTTGGCTAGATTGGATCCCACCTAAGGTCGGGTTTGGGGGAGAAAAGCGAACATTTTATTGCATCACTAGTTATGGTGTGTGCACATGCCTGAGCGTCTGAGTGCGTAGACTGACCTTGCCTTGTGCCACGAGTTCTCTCTGAGCTGCCGATGCAGACTTAACAAGAGCACTAGTTGCTGCAGCAATGGACTTTGCTGCTTCTAGAATCTGCTCCTCAAAATCCAATGTCTCATCTGCCTGCTGGAGGAAAGCCCAAATATGAAAAAAATCTTTACAGGCCGTAATCTGTAGTGGAAGGATAGAATCTAGGGGAAAATGGAAAGTGTGAATTTGCTTTGTGTGCACAGCTTATTTTTAATCTGCTTATAAAATATCCACCAAATACTAGCTTTTAACTGCCAAATGTAATCCAGAAAAAATGTTTCTAAAATTGTCAAAATTCTACAAAATCCTGGAAGTCATGACATCTGTGTCCTCGATGCTAGTTATAGTCCTGCAATACAGCATTTCCTATAGTCTTTAAACATTTCTTCACAAAAGGTTAAACTAAAAAAGAAAAAAAAAAGATAATTTTTAAGTGACAGAACATGATACAATGATCTATTTCCCACATCTGAACTAGAAGGCAGTATGAAAATCATGGCGCATCAGTTCAGGGACATTTAACAAACAGCCATCTCTGCATCTGCAGTCAACAGTATGTGATTGACCGCAGACCTCCATAAACACAAAAGGCACACGTGGCTGGAGACAGGGCGGGACACTGTAGGAATATGTTTGATATATAGTTGGACTGAATAACAACCTAATATATCAAACATATCAGACAGAGCCCTGCAGAGAAGGCTTCCAGGTCTACAATGGCTCGGGTAGGAGGGGGGAGGGCAAGGAAGCATGCTGGGAGCAGGAGAGCTCTCCCCCTTTTGGGTGGGAGGGATGAAGGAGCAGAGAAGAAAGGGAGCAAAGAGGAGGAAGAAGAAGAAGAGTCCAGGTGGTCATTGAAAAATAAATAAAAATCTAAACGTGTTTGACTCTGCAGGCTGTTTTACAAACCCTGTGCCACCGTAGATGAAATACTGTACATCTACAGTTAATTAACGTTCTAGTCAGCTTTTCTGTATCTTCAGAAATAAACTCTGTCCAGAACATTATTACAATACCAAAAATAGTAAACTGCGCTCTACCAATAATTAATTTGTGAACTATGAATTATAAATAATGTTTCATCTAAATATGATCTGTAAGAGGTACTCCCTTTAAAATGGTAAAACTTGCATACCATTACACCACTAGGTGGAGCCACTGACATCTGAATGAGGGAAAACCTTTTACCCACTAATCCCCTTTCATAAACACAAAATCCTGATAAACACAATCTGTGATAATAGTATGAGACAGAGCCTTATATGATCTTTATTAAAACTGGGGTAACCTAAATATGTGCCTTTCATATCACACAAAGGGAGGATTGGGTTGATAATCACGTTTACAGAAAAAAAATACAGAAAAAGGGGAAAGCACTTGAAGCACAAGACCACAACTATCCAGTCTCCAGAGACAGATAAACAAACAATACACTCATGCGGAACAAACCACAAAGACAATCATGTATTGGATACAGAACAACATAAAAGTAGTTTGAATTTACAAAAGCTGTGCCACTAACATCTGTTGTGTATTTTTTCTATTCAATACATGCTAAAGCTCTCTTTTGGGTTTTCGTCTGCAGTGGGTGTGTGTATGGATAATGTCCTGAGTTCATTTTAGAATTGAGGAACTCTGCAATAAAACAAAGGAAATAAGTTCAATAAGACAGAGAGCCTCTCTTTCACAAAGGGTCACGATAGTTCACTGCACATTTGTGCTCCGTCCAACATAAGCTTGACGACCCAGCTGTGTAATTGCCTCTCCTGGCAATGCAACTCAAAATAAAGTCAGAGAGTACCTTTGAACAAAGTTTTGTAAGTTATTTCACTCGAGCAGCTCTCTGAGTCAACACACGTATGTGTAACAGGGAATCATTCTTTCCTTTCATGATATCTCACGTTAGCAGCTCAGTTACTGAAAAAGATGACTCCTCTTCAAAGTCAGTGTCACCTTTTCCTACCTACGCCCCACATCGTCTCTGGGCTGATTAATGGCAGAAAGCTGTGTGTGGGTTTATGTAGGTGGAAAGGGTCGAGTGGGGCACTTATAATACCTTGGGCTTGGCCCTGGGTTTGAGCTGCTCTAGTTTCTTGGCTGCAGCTTCAATGGATGCTGCTGCACTGAGGAGCTCAGTCTCGGCGATGATGGTGGGGTCCTCGGGATCCACGCTCTCTGATCCTGAGGAAGTGCAACAGCAGACATTGATTACAAAATTATTTTTCTTTTTAGCACAGGCTCACACAACAAACAGCAGTACAAACACTCCCATTTCCTTTCAAATAACGAGAGCCATTGTTCTGCTCTTTTTTCATGCTTTAATTCACAGCTATCACACATCACAGAAATGCTAAATCTCAACTCTTTTACACACTCAAGAGCTGTTTGCAGAACCACAGTAATGCCTTGAAGTTAAGTAAGGCAAAACTTAAGTTATTGTAGACGAAATGCGCATTTGATAGATCATTGTCTTTTTATGGGTCCATAAACTGCACGGGGACAGCTTGGTAAAGCAGATGGTATGATGTTTTCATAGATTATGTTGATCACTGGGGAAATTTCTTGTGCACCCACACCCCCAGGCCATTCATTCCCCACCCCCTTCTGACTCTGATGAAATGTGATCTTTGGGAACAAAACACACCATATACCACTTACCTCCATCTGAGGCAGCAAGAAAAGAGGAGAGGAGAGAGAAATAGAGAGCACATGGGACATTAGAGAGGTGGAGTGGATAGCCCCGTTGTGTCTCAGGCTTTGCACTGAAATCTAATTCTCATCCAAACACAATCTATTACCCCTGTCAGATGCAGCTTCTAGAGGAAACACTGTAGTGTGTTTGTGCAATTTCAATCCCAAGGAGTTTAATTTGGAACACTTTGCATTGCAATCACTTTGTGTGACAATTTCAATATTCTAAAGTGATATTCATGACCCATCTTTATTAGCAAAGCAGACAGGTTTGGTAGCTTGACTGTGATAATGTTATTCATACACAAAGGATTAGGGCTTCTTTGAATAATCTCCAACATCACCACTGAGTCATGTTTTTTTTTTTCAACATTTTATCAAATTAAGGGGGCTCCTACCAGCAGCTGTATCTGTTTCATGCTTTATATAGATTGCACAAATGTAATATTAATTAACACATGACCCTGTCTCAGAGGGTCCAGCAAACACTTGGATTTCTGCATGGATTTGCATGTTTTACATGCTCCATGAAATCATGTCATTCAGAAGAACGGGGGGTCACTTGTGGCTAAAAGTCTTAAAGCCTAACTTTTGCTTACGTGTGCTGTGTGTGTTTCCGGCCTCACCTTTCATGGCCTCAGCTGTCTGGACTAGCTCTGTCACACACATTGCCACATGCTTTGAGTGCACAGCCAACTGCTGCTTCTGCTCCGACGTGGGCCTCTGCAGCACCTGAAAACACAGGATCCCCGCATGGATACATGAACACACACAGCACAAAAGCAAAAGTGTTTCTCCATTCCCGCCCACCTAACAATGCATTTCCAAAAGTTCTTTAAACTCAGTTCAAGAGATTTTCTTCTACAAATACTTATGAAGTTTGTCTTTTTATTTTTGTTTGTTTTTTTTTAAATTTATTTATTTTTTAACAAATATATTTGAAATCGCAATAAAACTCAAACATTAGAGATCATTTGTACTTGACATTTGTTGCTTAATGTTTTAACAGCAGTCGAGTTTATATCAAACAACTTTTTTTATGCAATAAAGCATTTGTGTAGTACATTTTGCTGAGAAAAACTACTTAGATGTATTCAACAAGTTGGGCAAAATTTAAAATATAATTTTTTAAATCTAATCAGGCACTGCAGCATAATACATTCAATTTCTATCGTACTGTATGTTTAAGTTATTATGTACTGGTAAGCATGAAGTCAGATTGTGGTTGTCAAATGTGAAATATTCCATCCTACTTTTGATACCACACATTAGCCAGCCATGACACCCTCTTTCAGTCGATGGTGGACAGTCACGCTGCACTTAATGCAGCAATAGGTTGAGCGTGGAAATACTCGTCAAGCATTTGAGGATTTAATTTTGTACAATGAAATTGATTAACCTTCTAATAATAAAGCTCATGGTTCAATCATTCATGGTAAGTGACATTTACACACACACACACACACACACACACACACACACACACACACACACACACACACACACACACACACACACAC
>JBAMYA010000021.1:7599179-7610269 GCA_037176975.1 Arrhamphus sclerolepis | reverse complement strand
ATATATATATATATATATACATACATATGTGTGTGTATGTATAGATATATATACATGTATATACACACACATTGCCTTTTTAGAATACAAAAAAAAGGAAAGAACAAAACAAAAACATACAGCACATGCACATTTATATTGGCTTGCAAATTGTGTGGGGCCAGCTACCTCCAACTCCCTCAAGGCATTGTCACACTCCTTTTGTCCTGCTGCTTGTTGGGTACATAGCGTTATCAGCTGGTTAATACTCTCTGTCACCGCCCTGAAACACACAAGCAACACAAGCCTCTTTAGCCCTCACATGTGTGATCTGCATGCATGCAGAGATTGGCTTCACCTAAACATGCTTTTAGCTCTCCTATTCAAGCACGCCAGTGCTGGCCACTCTCTCCGTTTGGATAACACAGCGCACAGGAGTTCTGAGATTTTCTTGAGTTTGCGTTCAGCCTTGCTGAGCACAGACAAGCTCCAGCCAAAGCTTCCATCTTCCTAATTAGACAGTGAGAAGGCAGTCAGGCCTAAAGCCCTGCGGGACCAGCTGCTTGGCTTCCCTCCACTGATGGGAGGATATGTACTTCCTTTAGCAAGGCCGAACACACATATTGTAGGAGTGGCATACAGATGCAGGAGGGAGACATTTACTGCATTCGTTATAGCGTAACAATTGAGACGAGGATTCTTATTTGGTGCAGAAAAGCTCTGTTAACTAGCAAATGGAAAATGATATTCATCAGAATCAATGTATATATCAATATATATACTTTTTATCTTATCGCACCTTGCTGCTATGGCTAGAAGATTCTTTGCGTTGGCTGCACCTGGATCCACGGACAGAGACTTGGCAGCCAGTAGCAGCTTACTGGATGCCATGGAGATGTTCTTCAGATTACCAATGACTTGGATCTGGTCCTCTTTGCTCTACTCATGCAGGGAACAGAGAAAAAATGCACAGGCCATTTCAATGTGGAGACATAGTTGCACTTAATTACAGGCATAACTATATACAGTATTTACAATATAGGCAACAGCTGGTGAGGGATAAAGAATTGTAATGATGTTTTTCATGTATCCCTACCACCTAGTATTCTCTCTTCTCATTCAGCAGGCCTCTTTGAGCCTGATTAAAGCTCTGGCTTCACGCTACGTCAACTTCAATCCCTGACCATCTTTCCAAATTAATGAGCAAAATAACCAGAACAAGAACATCACAAGATCTCATTACTCTTTGGGACAATCCATGCACTGTACCTACGTGAACAAGATAAAAGGGTCCAATAAGCAAATGACTTAAATAGCTAAGCTAATAAAGTTGTGCACATGCACTAGACATTTAATGCCTTCAGTTCATCACAAGAAATTTGAAGGCTCTACAGGGTTATCATCTGAGAGGAGTGGGGAGGGGTTGTTGTAGAATCGTGAAACCTACTTGGGTGTGTCCTGCCATCTCAACACCAGCATCCAGGAACTCATCAAAGTCTTGGCTGAACTTCCCTGAGGCTGCAGCCAACTGGCTGCTTGTTCCACGCGAGGAGTGGACGACTTCGCCTGCTGAATGGTTTAGTTCTGCAGCTGTGTGGTTCAGATCAGTCTGAGCCTCCTGGAATGTTTTACTGCAGGGAGGGAGCTTCAAAGACAGGACACATAATTTAGGTCATGCTTTGTAAAAACAGAAATGGTAAAATTGAAGTAGCCTGTCTGCTTAAGCATGATATTTAAATGGACTTGTACAACTTAAATATTTTAAGTGATTCTCTTTGAGAAAAAGCTTGAGCAAGACTCACAAAGTCCACCAGCAGCTTCTTGCTGGCCTCTCCAATGCTCCTGAGGGCCATATCAACATCCTTCTGGCCTGGCAGGCAATTTACACAATTATTTAGGGAGTGTGACACCGCTTTGGCTACCTGAAACGCAGCACAACATCTTTAAATGGACAGCCTTTAAAACAATAACATCTAAGAACGTGCTACAAAGCCCTAGAGCAAAGCTATATTGAGGTAAACACTGGAATTGCAAATTGAGCTCATGGCACTGTCGCTAAATTCTGCTGCTGTAAGTCTGGAAGGGCTTCAGCAAAATTAACAGTTTTACTCCTACGGGGGTTACTATCAGGCAAAAATTAAAAAAAAAAAAAAGAAAAGAAAAAACTCAGAAAAGAGAAAATAGCAACACTTGGAGAGGATGATTACTTTGAAAAAAAGAAGAAAAAATATTTACAAATCAGTGAAGGATAGAAAAAGGGACCTGAAAAAACAAAGTGATAACAGTGCTGCATTAATATCATCGCCTCTGGGTATAAATTACTGAGACTTATGCAAAACTGGAGTAGCCAATTAGGAGCTCACAAGTAATCCTTGTGGGTCACTTAATACTTAATACTTAATACAACTGACTGAAGTTTCTGAAACTAACAGACATCTTTTAAGAGGAAAAACGAGCAGAGAACAGGCTACTCAAGGTGAAGAAGGACATGACCAGTCTGGTAATTACTGTAGCCTGTCATACTGTCAGCAAGTTGCTAAGAAAAATGTCAAATCACAGTATGTTCAGTATGTTCTTCAAATGTCATTTGAAGAGGGAAAATTAAATGAGATTATTTCTTTCGTTCATTAAAAAAAAGAAAAGATTTATTCTGCTGTGTGTGCAGCTGAATAACTCATCATTAAATTCTCTTGCAGCCTTTGAACAGCAGATTGCCCAATGACCTTCAAGCAAATGTGTGCTGAGAATTCCCCTTCTTCAACTCCAGTGAAGAAGCATGCCTTATTTAGAGTGAAATAAGGCAAACTAATAAAACCAAAGGAGACCAAAACTGGACAGTTCTTTAATTTTTCTGGATTCCTCTAGACAGAAAGTATACAGTTTGAGTTTGGACCTGGCTTAACTCCCAGGATGAAAATTCCACTCTGGCCCAGGACTTATTCTACCTGTGCCAGTCTCTGCTGACTCTCTGCATCTCCTGGGTGAACCAGAGCCTGATGGGCCTCATGGATCAGCATGGCCGAGCCCTCCATCACACACTGGGCTGAGTCCAGCATTGCAGCTGCAGCCTGAGGTTCCTTGGTGCTGGCTGCAACACCTCTGGCTGCTTGAGCCAACGTCCTCAAAGCCTGCGCGGTTTCTCTAGCAGCAACACCTGCAAACAACCAGTTATACCTTCAAAGAACAATAAATACTTTTGCTCAGACAGAGATACAGTACATAATAGAATTTCGTGATTCCAAAAAAAGTATAATAAGAGCAAATACAAAAGATATGTACTGCACATTTCTTATCTTTGCTTTTCACAGATAAGCTGTTAGCTGCACCACATTGTGACCAAACTATGACACTGGGATGGTCTCATTGTTCAAATAAATGAGGTAATGTAATAAATACCAAACCACATGGGAGGAACCCTTAAATTATATAGCCTTATAAGAAGGCAGAAAAAAAGCATCAAATTGCATTAACTAGCGAAGTGAAGCCATTTGCTGATGGAATGTTATATCCAGTGAAAAGTAAAATATAAGATTAATGAGCAGCAAGCAGCACCATGGGCCAGAGCATAAAGTGGTGCCCAGGAGCGTTCATTGTGAGAAATATTATTCTGTATCTGTTTTCATCTTCAGAAAAAGTCTGAGGCAATACTGACCGCACAAAAATAAAAACTATAGTCAGCAATGCTTATGTTTTCATTATACCACTGCAGCAAAGAAACTAATATAGTCAGAGAAAATGAAGTGAATTATTTCGCTAAATGACTATTTACACCTCTCTGACCTGCTGTATGTGTAGAATACACTACCTGTATAATGTTCATTGCCCTGTGCAGCACATGTCAGCAACTGGGCCATGGAGGAGCCCACAGCCTTAGAGGTGCTTCCCAAATCCTGGGCACATTTTTCCAGCTGTTTCAGTAATAAAACACAGAACAAGAACAATATATTGGTGATCTCATCAAGTAGGTATGGTGTTGCTTGCATGTTTGTGAAACTGTTATATTTTTCAATATTTCTGTGTAAATATGACTTCATGAATTGATTTTGTTCATGTTCATGGAATAGTTATTCAGAGGAGCCAAGGCTAACTTCTAAGGAACTACAGATAATCTATCACATTGACTAATGTCTTTGTTCACATGTCCATTGTCAAGACAACTCATGAGCAACAATGACGTATGTGGCAGTGGAGCAAAAAGGATGGCACTCCAAAAAGACACTGATTCCACTTGCTTTCATGTACAGCTAAGACCAAAAAATAGGGGTAAAGATGGGATTACAAAAAGACTTTATCCTGTCCATTAAACAAGTTCCATTCTAATCTAGAAATATTATGTCAAACTCTTTAGGATGCTGCACTAAATATTTTTTTTCTATTTCAATGCAAATGTCAAAAAGGGATTATTTTGTTTAAAAAAGCTAATTTTGTCAGATTCTATAATTTTTTTTGACAAAAGAGTGAATGTAAATGTCATAAAATCTAAAATTCCATAAAACACAATTGAGAATTTTGTACTAAAAAAACATTTTTTTTTCTTGTAAAATCACAAATTTAAAAAAGCCAATTGTGTCCTAAAATTGCAAAATTTTAAAGATCAAAAATTCTTTTATAGTCCAGTCACAAAAGTCACAACATTGTGACTTTTTAGCTCACATTACAATTTTTGGTTTTGAAAATATAAATTTCTTTATAAATATTTTGACATAAAATTACAAAAGTCATAAAATTGCAAATTTTTGTACAATTCCAACTTTTATCCCACTCTTTTAAAATAAAAAGTTAACTTTGCAAAAATCACCAAAAGATTTTACCAAAAATTCGCAAGTTTTAGTTGTAAAATCTGCCAAATCATCCACCTCAGTCATTCCACTTTTTGATGTCAGTACTGATTCATATGGACAGTTGCATTGAAATTTCTTCAGAAACGTTGTAGTTCTGAGCATATGATTGCCTTTGCGTGCTCTCGTGGACCAGATAAAATGAAGTGACGGGCTGTATTTGGCCCACAGGCCTTAAATTTGACATATGTGCCTTAAGTGAACAGTTCATGCAACATCCTACAACTAATTCAATTTGTTCTGTATAGAAGAATGGGACAGTTTGGAAATTTACTGTTGTTTTAGGTCAATTTTATACAGAAATATGAAGAGAAAATATAAAAATACCCATACAGCAATGTATGTTTTGAGATACTAACTGTTTCCCCAGGAAGAGGTTTGAGTTGGCCGTCAATAATACACATCTTGGCATCCTGAAGCTCACTCTTGAGAGTCTGTACAGTCTTGAGAGCTGAGTCGATCTCCAGAGGACCACAGGGTTCATGGGCCTTTAAAGAATAACCAGACAAAAAACTTACTCAAAATATGGAAGAAACACCTTATACAACTTGAATGCCGAGATGAGATCAAAGAAATGTACCTTCTGGGTGGCAGTCCTGAGCTCTGCCAGGCAGGTTGCTAAATTCTTGGCACACTGGCCTAGTTGCATAGCGGCAGCCTGGTCAGCCACTGTGGGAACGGCTGACTTTGCTGATGCCACCATCTTACTTCCAGGCTAAGAGATGGAAGAAGGAGTACAAAAAGGAATTTATTTAATTATTTATTTTTGTTTGACGGGTTTTTTTTGTTGTTTTTTTGGGGGGTATCTTGCGTTGTAGGACTCAATCGTCACTGAGAAGGTACCATACTAACCTGTAAGAAGCTCTGACTGGCCATGATAAGTGTGAGCTGTGGACCAAGCTCCTCAGGCTGAGCCTGGCTGGTCCTCATACCCTGAACCAATTGGGGGATACTATCTGCTACTGCCTGAAATGAAACATGATGAACTCTTCATTTGCTACAGTATTATGATGAAAAGAGAAGGTAATCAAGAATCTACAAAAACCAAACTGCAAATACAATATCTAGTGTTCCAGTACATTAACAGTATCTTTAAATAGACAATAGCATATCTGCATGAAAAAAGAGCACATGAGAAAGACTACATGATCATACCTTGCAGCTGTGCACTAACTGCTGGTGTGAGGCAGTATTTTTGTTGGAAGCAGCAGCATTTTGGGCAGCTGCGATGGTCTGTGTGGCAGCAGCTGCTGCTTGCTTAGCAGCTATCTGTTCATAAGATACGAATGAAGACAATCTAGATTAAGTCAAGACAGTGGTGCTTGGCAAAGTGGATAATTCATGTTTGCTGTGTGCAGTACTATGATGTCATGTTCTCTGTTTAGTCAGAGTTGTAATCAGACTAGGAGGAGACACAGCCTAAAATATTTTGTAACAGAAGGGAAGTGCAGTGGGAATGCATTGTTGAGTGTTTATGTCATGGATTCATCAGCATTGCTTCCCTGCCTGCATAACTATAAAACGAAGAAGAAGAAAAAAAAACACTTGGTTTTTAGAAACACAAGATAAGAGAAGGCATTCTTGCCAAGTGCATAAGAAAGAAAAAAAAGGCATAAACTCTACAATATTATTATAAAGAAGAAAAACAAAACCTGTATGTACCTCATAAATATGGGGACTTTTATCTAGGACTAGTGACTATATCTAAAATTTGCTGCAGGTATTTTCAATCTCTGTTTAATATTCAAGACAAAATGCTGAATTTGCATCTAAAATGTATGCGCTTATCTGCACAACAACTGAAAGACATCGTGTCTGGACACAACAAAATTAGGGGGTTTAAACGGGGCCTGAATGTCTCTGAGATAATTGTTACAAGCACACTTGGAGATTAATAACACTCTTCTTCGCTGGCTTACATGCTGCCTTGATGGAAGCGACCATTAGCACCATTACTGTGACCATCTGATGCAAGAAGGCGGACTGAGATGCATGTCTGATAGCAGGCTGATCCCAGCCCCTGGGTAATGAATAGTTTATGTGCCTGGGAAATTGAACATTGGGTGCTCTAGAGCAGAGAGGTGGTAGTCATTAGGGGCAAACTGATACCAACGGCAAAACACAGATCTTCACACCCAGATAGTTCACTTAAAGCATTACTGGGATTTACAGCTCACAGCAGTAAGAAAAATAACAAATATTCTTTTAAAAAAAGGCCTAAAACCAAAACAGCTCATAAATTTAATTGTTTTTGATCTTCTCTTGCATTTATCCAGTGTCATCTCTAAGAATGTTTGGGTGTCATCTCTGCTTGTAAGGATAAACTTGTGAGGTTACCCTCTGATTAAGGCTAAACAGGAAATAAGAACATGCTGCCTCCTCTGACTCACCTCTAGCCTGTTGACTAGTTTCTTCTTTATTGCGTTCTGAGCTGCAGCATTAGTGGCGACACGTAGCCCCTCAGCCGCCTCCCTTAGCCTCTGTTGCTGGTCCTCATTCTCTGGATAGGCAGCTGCGCCCTGGGGGAACACAAACACACATTTATGTACAAATGTGCATAGACACACACACACACACACACACGACTATGACACATACCCTGCATAGAGAACATAACAACATCTTCTTGATTTCAGGATTATGAAAATTACCAACTCTTGTTATGCTGTGCAAAATGCATGATAAATGCAAAAAAACATTTCATTCTGTCTGCTTTCTGACTGTTTCCAAGGAAACCGTCAGTGGCAGATCCTCTCTTCCTCTTTGATAATGTCAGTGATGTGCTGATTAATGTTTCTCAGATCAGAAAAAAAAATCTTAACGAGCTATACTCAGTGCTTCATTTGCATGGATATTTCACACTGATAATATCCTGTTAAACAGTGCCAGGGGTTCGTGAAGAGCAACTGATGCCGCACCCTATTATTTTGGCTATGAAATGATGATGTAGCTCTGGCATACAGTTATGCTGAGGCTTGTATTCTATTAAAAAAAAACAAAAAAAAACAAACAAACAAACAAAAAATGCAATTCAGTTTAATTTAACATGAAAGATAACATCCATTGCATCAGATTGCTCTCTCACCTTAGCAGCCTCCACCATCCGAGCTGTGGCATCAGCCAGGAGTTTGGCTGCAGCAAGCAGTTTTTTTGAGTTATCAACATCAACCTCTGCCTCAGCGTCTGACCTCATGGCATTGACCAAATCAGAGGTGGCCTGGGCCAAAACCCTGGCCTGGCGCACCATCTCACCTGTTCAGACAAACAGTAAACAGATCTGGCTGTAAGTACATGAATCCAGACAGTCCAAACAAACATTAAAATGATCGACTAACACGAGTCCTTGAAACTGCTGATGATTAGTTTGCCACGCAACGCTGATTTCGTATTTGTTTTCCACTGAGAGCTGATGAAGCCAAACATGTTTGAATGTTTGTAGTATTTACAAGTCAGAGTTGTCACTATCTATTTAATAATCATTGCAACATTTTTTGGTATTCCTTAAAAACTCCCATTTTAGTACAATAAAATAATTAGTAGGAGAAGTTTCACTTCCAATATACTCTTAATCCTACTAATAAATATATGAAATAGGCATATGAGCTTAGGATACAAATGTTAGGTGAGTTCACCTAACTAGTGTATATGCGGTGCCTGTCATATGTTTGGACATACCTTCTGATTCATTTTCAGTGGTAGTATGTCCAAACCTGTATAGCATATTGTAAGATGTTATGTGTTTGCAATATTGTATTAATATAAATGAAAATGCAAAAAGCCTTGAAAGGAGTTCTTACATCACTGGCAATGGTAAAAACCGACAAATAATTACTGTAAATAAATTTCAAATATCTTAATGTATGAATCAGAAAGTACTGTGTGTCTTTTTAATGCAAATTCAAACAATTGTTTTCACCATTATGCTTTCTTATAGCTGAAGGTTCCTAGTGACTCATCCTCTTTCACAGAAACAAATCTTTGGGATATATGTAACATCTCCCCACACATCTGCTATAAAAAGCTGTTTCCCAAGCACCCACCTCCAGATCGAAATAACTCACCAAGAGAAGTCTATGAAAGACATCTAGGTGTTTTACAACCTAATCCAATGTCCTTGGGAATCAACCAATACTGCCATCACTGAAAGCTGAGTTCAAACTCCAAATCAGAAAAGGTGGATCAGTACAGAAAATAAGAAAAAAATAAAATGGACTTGTATGAACCTAAGCTATTTTATATCTTGTTTGTTAGCTTAATTCATTTTTAAAAGAATGTATTTCTGCCTTTCAGCCCCGCAACATATTAGAAAAAGTCAAATTGAGGCAATTTATTGCTAGTTATAAAGTAAATAAATAAATAAAGAACGGAAGCCATTTCAAACGGGAAATGTCAAATGGTGGTTGCAATAATGACTGGTACAAAAGCAACATCCATAAAAGGCTTGGAGAGTCTTTGAGGGGGCAAATATGGGGAGAGGACTTGTCAGCTTGTCAAAAATGTGTAATGAAATTGTAATAAAATGTCCAAACACTGAATGACTAGAAAGGCTTTGCAAATAATATTAATAAATAATACACAATATAATTTCCCTGTGCAAAATTATGTTTACATGATTCCAGGAATCTGGAGAAATGTTGTGTAAATGTCAAGAACAGAAGCTAGGCTCAGACGCCTGTGATCTTTGATCTCTCCAATGGCATCAAAGACTGTCATCAGTCATCAATAGCTGATAAAATCAAGGAATCACTCGGGAAACCTTTGCCATGCACATCCACAATATGGAGCTACATTCACAAATGCCACTCAGAACTTTACTCTGTTTTCTAGAGGCAAAAGATAGACCTGGAGGTGTCTCAGAGAGATCATTGGATTAGTGTATTATGGTAAAACGGATGGGACTGTATCAGCATCCTTTACTGATGGAAACAGATGAGAGCAATAAAATTTTAATGTATTCTACCTATAGGATGACTCCTTTTTCAAAGACATCTGCGCATTTTAGGACAGAAGAATACAAACAACATTCTGCACACATCAGGAAAACAACGTTGCACATGCAGATGGTACTGGACTTGCCCGACTGCAGTCGAGGCTTGTCCTCAATAGAGAATGTGTGCCCAATTTTTAAACAAAAAATGCAATAACAATGAGCCCGTACTGCCTAACGCCTTTAAACATGTTTGTGGGAAGAACGGGAAAAAAAAGATGATGCCTGACCTCCTTCATTACCTTGTTTTGTCAGTGCCATGACATTTTTCAAGCACTGTGAAAAGGAAACGCAGTGGTGATGCATTACTGCCCCAAGCTTTTGGGAACGTGATGCAAGTCTGAAACGCAGTAGTTCACTTATATTAACAAATGGAATGCAGTTGCTGAAAGACTCAATATCTCGGGTTTCTGCACTAAAGTCAGTGCAAGAATTCTTTTTTTGGGGGGCATTTTTCATACTCATTTGTGTGTGTGTGTGTGTGTGTGTGTGTGTTGGGGTATCCTTTCAGTCATGTGTTTCTTGTTACATTTCAAAGGCACTCTAATGTTGATTGAGACCACATTGAAATCTCTGTAGTGGTTTTGGATGACATGTCTCCTACAACTACTTGACAACTGACTTTAAAACATTTAAGCTTCATGGTTGAAAATCATAACAAACAACCTGAACTTTGAACATTCCCAAAGGATTTTAAAGATTACTTAACATGGAGACAAATGCAGACAATATCTTAAGGCCTCCGATGCAGCCAAAACATATCACAGCAGGTTAAGTGAAAGCAGGTATTAACAAAAGAACAATTCATTTCCCTTCAGTACTTCACTATCCCTGCTTACCAGCATCGCCCATAGAAGTGAAAATATTTTCAGTCACGTTCATAATCGTGTCTGTGGCCTGGTCGTAGCGTCCGATGGGCTCTCCACAGCTGGCATAATGGCGGACATGTTGCAGTAGGTCGCTGAGGGCCTGGCTGACCACACCAGCTGCTGCTGCTACTTGTTTCAGCAGTTCGCCATCGTCACTGGCCGAGCGGCAAGCTTGCACACAGGTCTCAACAGATCGGTCCACCAGTTTCCCAGCCTCAACAAGCTGCTCCTGACACACTGGGGAGCTGATGGTTGGACTCACCACCTGCACCACACACAGACGTTGGCAGAGTTTCAGACAAATCAAAAAAGCAAAGAATATGCAGCATAATACAGCTCCACTAAGTCTTGCTTCATCAAGTATACGATCCACATTTGTTGAAGATAATGTGATAAAAAAAAGTATGTATGTATATA
>JBAMYA010000021.1:7586669-7599079 GCA_037176975.1 Arrhamphus sclerolepis | reverse complement strand
CACACACACACACACACACACACACACACACACACACACACACACACACACACACACACACACACACACACATGTATTTACATAAATATTGTGTATGTCTCAGTAAACTATTTTACAGTACTTGGATCGTTCTCTGCAAGAATCTGTGGAGAAGAACAAGTTTATGATCACTACCTTGGTGCAGGCTACCAGCTGGGAGGTGGAAAGGGCACACTGAGTGGCAGCTGCGATCACTCGGTTCTGCAATATGGTATCCTCGGCCACCTGGGCCACGTTCTTGGCCTTCAGGACTAACATAGCAGCTGCATTGGCCACCGCTTTAGCCAGATTCATCAGGATGTCCTACAACATATTAATCAGTGTCCTTCACTCAAACACAGCACAGCTGGACACATGTGACTGAAGGGACCAGGAAGGTAAATGTTTTTAGTGCATTTTGTTCAGCTGATTTAATGTTACACAAGGAGCACCAGAACTGGAAAAGAAGCATGAGGTAAACAGTCCATATACTATTGTAGAATATAAATAATGAAATATAACTGCATTACAAAGGGAGTGTATTGCAAATTACATTGTCTTAATGTAGTGGAAGAATACTGGCTCAATATTACTGAGACCAAGAAAGTGGATGATTCATGAGCTCTCCTCTCCACTATAAAGAATGGCATGAAAAATGTGAAAGGACATAAAAACAGAAGTAAGTTTGACATGTAAATGATTCTAAATGAATATGAGAGAACAAATGAAGCAGGCAGTGAGAACTACTGATAAGCATGAATCATTAGACGTCTTTGGCACTCCATTGTCATATCACAACTAAAAGCTTTTCATCAATTCTTTGTTCCAAATCCACATAAAGTGGCAGGCTAGGAAGAAAACTCGAGGTAATTACATGAGTGTGCAATGACATTTTTAAAGGGACCGTCAGAATATGTGAGTATGTATCTTCCTGTCTGGTCTGAAGTGTGAGAGAAACAGTGAGTGGGCGGCGTCCAACCTGGAACTTCTCATCAGTCTCGCCCTCCCCCATGTGACGGAGCAGGTCCCCGCTGGCTTGTCCAATGCTTCCTGCTGCAGTCAGCACCGTCTGTCTAGGCTGCATGAGAATGACATCAGGACATTCATTACAGAGGCTCCAAAAGTTTCCTAAAACAGACTTCAGGATCAGACATCATCTGATCAAATGGCCTCTTTAAAAAAATTTTTCATCAGAACACTGATAAAAGATGCGTGCGGTTCAACACTAGGTGCTTTTTGTAATTACTGGGATTACAGTGGAGAATGAGGTCCAGATCGCCACAATAACCTGCAGGTTCCTCACCTCAGCGGCTGCAGGCTCAACAGATCTGAGCAGATCTGACACAGCTCCTGCAAGCATCCTGGCAGCACCCATGAGTTTGTGTCTGCTCCCCACCTCATCATCCATTAGTGCTGCTAGAAGCTTGACACCCTTAGACATTTCTGTGAGGTTGGAGGAGATGGTGGTGATGGCACAGCCCACTGCTGTGTAGTCAGTCTCTGTGGGTTCACCTGCAGAGGAGAGACAGCCATCACTGCAAACTACATCAAACTGAATGTCTGCTGTGCATCTTAATTTGCTCTGCTGCTGTGGCATTGATTTAGCGAAGCCAGAGGGCAGCTTGCGTGTCATATGCTTTAACACAATCATCAGTGTTCAAATTAGAGCCAATTTGAAAAGGCTCCACGGAGATGAGCATATTGATGGATTAAGTGGCCGTGAAGAAGAAAAAACATGAACTGGTGAAGGGTGCATGAAGCACACCAAGCAGATGGCATGGTACGATTTAAAGTTGACAGTCATTGTGCTAGTAAATGCAGGGAGTTGAAAGATCTGAGCTTTATTCATTAGTAGATATATCTGTAGAATAAACTGGGACGTGACCCAGAAACCTCTTAATAATGGCTTGGAAAACATTTATTGATTCCTACTTTGCGTTACAATAATAAAAAAGATGAAATGCATTTAAACATATTTTTATTGAAGATGCACCCAGTGCAAGCTTCAAAACGAGTATCCAGCTACTGAAAGGCCTGAAAACTGAAAATTACATTTTGTGCCATCTGTAAACTATTCATCATTTTCTTGGAAACTCACCTGCTGTCAGATTGACCACAGATGCTGTTCCAGCAGTGATGGCATCAACCTGAGAGTGGATCTCATGTTTGGATTCATCCACTTTGTTCTGCACCCAAACTCTGGATGCCTTTTGGAGGAAAAAAAAGAATGATTTGACACACGGGAAATTTTTCAGCTCATATCAGCTTTCTTAGATCAAAAGGCTAGGCCAGTATAACACCAATATATTTGGAAACACCCAAGAATTTAATACAATGTTCACAGTTACAACCAGTTCTATTAGATTACACTTGAAGAACAAGATGGACTTCGAGTTTGGGGAATGTGGTGGGTAACCCTGTCTATCCATGCTGCATTTGTCCTAATATATTCCTCCAAATTGTTGCACAAAACTAGTATGACTCACCAAGTCATGGCCCAGTGGAGGCAGATTATCTACATGTACCAGGTCGGCCTGGGCCTGCTGCACAGCCTGCATACTGCTGTTGATGGTTCCCATCAAGGCCTGTTGGGCAAGACTCTGACAGAAACAAACAATAGAGATGCATGATGCTCACATTACCAAACAAAGGCAATCTGAATTCACAGTTATGAAACCTGGTCTGGGAATGAAATATGTATGAACCACAATTATCCCAACCATATTATAATTGTTCACAACGGTTTCTTTTTTGACAGCAGGGACCACAAGTAATATTTCAAACTGACTGAATCAGATTCACATTAAGAAAAAGAGGGTAATGTACCGTAACATTATATTTTAATAATTTAAAAGTGATAGCTCTAGGCACAATCAAGGTACCGCATCTTTTTTTCATCCTCTCATGTTCACATTTCTTTACATTTTAAGCATAAAGGCTCCTACTCACCAGTGGGGGCATGTGTCCTCGGTGCATTTGCCCTGTGGTGATTTGCTGCTGGGCAGAGGGCATAGTACCCACATTGAAGGTGTCAGGGCTGCCAATGGAGCCAGAGCGTATTATGCCCGGTATGGCTACCGACCCATGCTCAACACGGCCTACCCGATTGAACTGCTGCTGCAAAATTGTGGACCTTATACAGAAGAAAAAGAAAAAGAAGTTAGGGATGGATTTCATAATCAGTCATCATACTAGCAAGTTTCATTGTGGATGTGTGTCTGGAGAGCAGAAGCATGTTAGTAGAGTATTCTAAAGATTCAATTCACAAGGAAAAACAGTGAAACAGACTGGTCAGCACATAATAAATAAACACTATACACCTCTTAGGGGAAACGGATTCTTCCAGCATGGTGGATTCCTCGTCTCCCTCAAGGCCAAAGCGATCCTTACTCTGCTTCTGTAGGGAGGTAAGACATTAACGTGAACAATTTATGAAGACTATTTGTACAGAAAACTTTGTGTATCTTGTATTAATAAATTATTACTGCTTTTAAATTTGAATCACTTGCCTTTTTTAGAATAATGTCAATGTATCCGGCAATAAGTTGGGATATCTGCTCTCCCTCTGTCGTCTGGACAGAGTAGTAACTTTCCTGGTATTCTCCAAAGTCCTTTAGAATGCAATGAAGATACAGTTCTTTAACTCAGGGCATATCTGTCTAACTGCAGAAATATTCTGCATCTACAAGGAACTTAAAAGAACACCACATTTAGAGTAAGGGTCTGAAAAAACTTACTCTTACAGCAAAGATTTTTACTCTTAACGCAAGGAAAAAGCATCTTCCTTAGAGCATTCTATTTGTGTAAAGAGCTGATTATATATGAGATGTGGTCGATTTGAGAACTGCTCACTTCAAAGTATTCTACAGGAACACAAGAGTGTCTATTTTTAGTTCAAAATCAATGTTGGCAAGCATACTTTAGTACTTCTCAAAAATTAGCTTGATCTGTTAATCTATGAACGTTGTAGCTCTTTCAAATACAGGAACAAAACAGCCATCAGCTTGAGAAGGAAATTGAAAAAGCTCTTAAATTAATTAAACATCTAAATTCTACATATAATCTACTCTTAACTGAGATAAAATAGCTAGCTAGCATGCTGAAAATGTTCAATATTGCAAAATAAGGTCTCAACATTTTTTTTTATAGAGCCTTTATCGTAAGATATAAATTGACAGAATCACACTGCACTTATAAATAAATGCATAAGATAAAAAGTTAGGACTTGATGCACAGAGTCACACTGTACCAAGGTGAAACTCTTGGGAGAGGCTGCCCATCTCTTGACCGTCGTCAGAGGCCATTCCTGCACCACATCCTTTGTCTTCTCATCCACTCGCATCACTGACTCTTTGGTTATCCCCAGCAACCGCGGGACCAGTTTATTTTTTCCCTTCATTTTTTCCTGTCAGAATGGAAAACATCAGACGACATTTAAATGGTGCCGCACGCCTACGTGGATGATTCATGCGAGGCACAAACGCAGAATCAAGGTGCCATTCAGGTGGTGCTGTCGTAACACACATGACGTGTCTGAGGCTTGAAACCTCGGATGGAGGAAGAGAAGGGCAGCTACAAAGAGACCCGGCAGAGTTCAAGCTTGTTTAAGAGCTGCTTTATTGAGCAGGGTCTCCACGCTGTCAGTGCAGCAGTATGGTGTTTCCAGCAGCTCTCTGCCTGGCCAACTCCACTGGCCTCTGAAAATCTATTACACCTCATTTCAGACACCAAATCTAAAGTTGACTCCGTTTAAGGGCTGGTCAGAGCAAAGCAAAAAATAGCTGTGTGTGGTAAATGGGGAGATGAAAATTTGTGTATTCATTGTCTCCAAGCTTTTGTTTTGAAATCACAGGGTCAAAATTGAGAGCCTGGAGAAGTACACAAAAGCCGATAAGTACAACAGCTATTAGTGCTCTTACACTCAAGGACAGATAACATTATTCCAGTGTTCATGACATCTTTGTGGAAAAATCTATTAAAAACTTTCATTGTTTAACAGTAGGTAACAATATGTAAATGTCATAATTATCAAGGCTGCAGTATATTCCAACAGGAAGGGTGGATGTGTAACTCAAAATTAGAAGTTGATTTATCACTTCAATTCATACTGTTTATGCTTAATTATTTCAGAGAAATTTCTGGACCAGAAGTTTCATGTTGCACACAAATGCAAGCAGGACTGGAACAAACCCATATTCAGTTCACCCACTAAACAACATAATTTACTTAAATGTACAGCACTTTCTCATTCTGTTTCACATATGTTTCGGTAATGTGAGTCTGTCCTTCCCAAAACCTGCACTCATTAAAGAATGACAGATGAGAAATGGTAGGTACCAATAAATGTTTCAACAATGCCTTGTCTGTGCTTTTTGCATTTGCAAGCTTCAATAGCAGACTAAGCTGGAGTGAATTATTTAGCACAGTCTTGCAATCTGCATCTCTATATCTCCTCTTTGAACACAGACAGCGCTCGCACTCACACATTTCCATAACTGCACACAAAGATTACTTTAACCCTGCAGTGTGGTTTAACTATGAGGCCAAATATTGCACTTATGGTCCATTAAGACCCCAGCAGACAACTGTGCCTTTTCTCTTTTTTTAACCTCTTTCCTGCAAGTTTGCAGCCAAATGGGCTGCTGTCAGAGAGCTTTTATAGCACTTGCTGATGCAACTTCATCCCATTCACATGCTGCACTTCCAATCCACTTTTGTATTTGCCAAACCAGAACAGGACAGAATTGCTATTGTCGTAAGTATTACACAGCAGTGGATATGTCGCTGAACAATGAGCGCTCAAGCATGGCCACCGAAGCTCCTGATTTGGTGAGATAATGGAGTTGTTGGTTTTTTTCAACAAGCTTTCATCCTTTTTTGACAGCTCAGTTTATCATAGAGAGAATCAGAATGGCTTCTTAATCACAGCTGCCAATCACCTGCACAGCAACACAAAATGCTAGAACTGTATCAGTTAGGAATAAGTGACAATGGTTGGTGAACATGAAGTAAAATTCCGGTGTTATTCTGACTCACATTTATATCACATAACTCATACTATTTTAAGTTAAGTTAGCTGGGGAAAATGAAAAACTATCAAAACATCACCATTTGTTTAGTCACATTATCTACCACTTGGTTTGGAGGTAAAACCACAAGGATGCTCCATAGAAAGGCATAATTCCATGCAACCTTTGCAAAACCTAGCCAGGAGAAATTATAGCATTCTTTTTCGGTCCATATAAATCAGAATATACAATAAACAAATGAATCAGATATTTCTCAAAAAAAGGTTTTTGGAAAGGAGTAAATCAGCATAGTTTTAACTCTTACCTTAACCAGGAAGAAGGACACGCCATATGTCTGTAGGGACCTGGCAAGCTTCACATACTTTACTTTTCCCTCAATCTCTGTCATCTCGCCACAGTTTTTGTGCTCCTGTACAGACAATGGTGCATCTTCAGCTAAATCTGATCACATCATTAGTTTCTGGTGAAGTGCTTTCTTCAGCACTGAATAAATCATCATATTACCATTCAACAAAGAAGAGGGGTTTTTTTTGGATTAATGGAACGTTGGCATACATACTTGAAATATTTTCTTCTCGGACCCTCTCTGCTTCACGTATTCTTTTGGTAGGAACTCCTTCAGGCTACGGAGATAAATGGAGTTTTTACGTGGTTATTCGCTTGTGCTACAGGCATTCCTCTTCTATTAACATTCCTCTACATATGAGGTCACTGTTGCTTTACTGTGTGTGTATATAAGAAAACAGTTTAACAAGTGACGTCAGCCTTGAGCTTTTCACTGGAGGAAATTTCTGAGCTCCTAGACTGTACTGAAACAGGTGATATGTACTGTACTGCTGTGAGATGAACATACTGTGCTATTAATGATTCGTTTTGATAAGGAAGCTTACTCCAGGAATCCAGGCTTGTGTTTGTGTTCCACGTGGGGCCCAAACTGGATCTGAGCTTGAATCCCTGCAAACTCACAGGCTTTATCAAAGGAGACAGGGTGAGATCCATTCAATATATCATCCCTAGCCTGGAGGAGACATGAAGAGAGGGAGAAAGGGGATTAAGTGAGACCCACATCTAGGAAGATGACAGAACTACAAAGGTATCAGAAAGATCTAAAATCACCCAACAGTGCTCTATCACAAGCACTTCACGGACTAAGTGAATGACTAAGTGTATTTCTAGAATGCATACATCTTAACAGGAGCGCCAAATACGATTTGTTTGTGGCAATAAATGCAATTCTGCCAATGCTCAGATGTAATAGCTTCAGAAGTTTGTCATAACAGCCAATTACGTGTTCTGAAAAAGAAGCACGCGGAACAGAATATAGAAGAGCAACACTCACAATATTCTATCTGCATTCAAGATTGGCTCTCAATATGTCATATCTAATTATGTTTTTTATTTGTATTGTTTTGTTTGTTTTTTGGCTGCCTATTTGGCTATTGAGATATCACTTACTATTCTATGTTTCAATGCATTTTCAGCCAGGCTCTCTGCATTATCTTCACCATTTACATAGATGGAAAGAGAAAAAGCCTTTGTTGACATCTCTCAAATAGTCCTCCCTGTGTGCTGTTTTCTCCAGGGGGCAGTCAGCTCTGCCTCGCTCCCTCTTTCTAGTTCACTGTTGCAAATTTAATGGCTCCAAGAGCTGAGAGGCCACGCTGATAGTGAGAGATGGCTCCATCCGTGCTTTTAGCATTGGCATATCAGTGCACAGCGTGGACTCAGCTGATACTTATGTCCCATTACATCAGTGAAAAAGTAAGCAGCAGCTTGCTGTAATGAGGACTACAATCTCCTCTCCTCACAATCATCACAATCACGTCCTTCGCCAAGTGCAATTCACTGTGGAGCACATAAGCTCTTAGCGAGCACAAGAAGACGCTCTAAAATTAGTCCTCACACATGCCATTCACGCTGACACACTTAGTATTATAGAGAGTAAGATGAAAGGAACTATGGGAAAACTAAATGCTCCAATTTTGGAGCAAGAATTGCTTGCAGACTGTTTAGAGAGTAGAATCCACCAAAGCACCCGAGGTACCACATTTTTTCACTCGAGGTGAAGAATTAAAGTGTGTAAGGCATTGCACAGACACACTACAATAAGCACCTGTGATTTAATGCATTCACAAATTGATTCACAAATTGATTACATGCATGCGTTATTTTGTTGTTTTGCTATTGGCTGGTGTTTGCACATAACACATAATGAAATGGCACCAGGGTACTTTGTCAAAAATAAGCACATTTATTTTGCTTTTTTATCACCTTTAGTCATTTAAAAGATGCTTTATTCCAAAATTACTTACATGTATATTTCAGCACAGTAAGAAAACTCAACATTAACTTCAATTTGCACAATAAGCACTTCTCGACATAGTAAGTACAAGAACAACCTGCATGCATGTGTCAATCAAGGTCCCTCTATTTAACTAGCGGCACTCTGGCTCTGGGGGAGAGGACTGCCACATCATCAGCCTGTGCTGCGCAGTGTGTGTACGTGTGTGCGTGTGTGCCCAAATCCTACACAGAATTGTAATTATAAAAGTATACCTGCATGGGTATTTTTGAAAGTTGGACAGCTGATTTCCGCAATGGTGTAAGTGAACCACCGATTATGAAACAGCTGATTATCAATTACGTTGTTTCATTTACAAAATTGTCATAATAGGCTTAATATTGTGATTGTCAGTTTAGTGTTTACTGTCAATTTGTTCTCAGGTTAGATCATCTCAGGTGAAGCTTCACACGAAAGGTGTATTTATATACTCCCCCCTTGGGTGCTTGTGGCTTGTTTGTCATCAGATGATATAGAAAGAACAGATTTCTCTTGAAAGATACGGAGGGAGTTACAGGAACTGGTTCTAAAACATTTTAATAGAGTGAAATGAAGCAGAAGACATCACAATCCATGACACGCACGCAGCCTGAAGCTAAAACACTAAGGTCAGTCAATCCACCGCATCCATGCAGAGAACATTCAGTATAATGCAGCCACAGAAATACATACTGGCATCAGGAGTTATTAAATGCACTTATTATTTGATGTGACGCTTGCAAATAAATCATTAAATAAACCGATCATAATGCAATTCAAACAATTGATCCTTTTTCCAACCTCATCTTATCACTCTCAAGGTTGTTTATTTTTCATTAAAACAAAACTACAGAGGCTTGTGAAATTCAATTAATGAGATAGTATGTCCTAGATTGACGAAGCAACACAAGATTTGTAAATGACTGAAGTGATAGTGATGAGACGGCCTTTCAGACAAAACAATAAAAAAATAATTTCTAGCATCTCATCTAAGTTCTTCAGATGTAGATTGTGATGTGAATGTTTTCAGATGTACACGTATTTAAGAGACGTGCCATATTAAGTGCTTTGATGACTTTCTTGCTTTAGACTGTAAAGTATGTGCATTTCACTGCAAAGTGAAAATCAAGAACTTTATTGAGAGAAACAATGATGAAACTTAGGATCTATATTGCCCCATCTAATCAATGAACTGGAGCATCAGGTCTCAGATTAGCTACTAGCTGACAAATCCATATGCAAAATTACAAGTAATTTTATCGTGTACCGTTTATTGTGTTGGATTCATAGGAGCTGTAAAGGTGTTTATTTCTTCTTGATCATAGGATAAATAATGTAATTATTATATTGATTAAAAAATGCTTTTTGAGAGTAAGACATGGCAAGAATGAAGGAATTGTCATTATTGGAAGATGTTAATTAGTTTTAATTTTGTACCAGAAAACTATTTTATTCAACATTCAACACAATCTCAAGAAATGAAGAAAATGATTGAAGTAAATCAGTTTATGTTTTTCTTTAGGTCAAGACAGGAGGAAGAAAATATGAAATCACTCAACTGTGAGGAAAATATAATGGAATATTTAATTTGCAATTCTGAAATGAGCATCTGCTTCAGATCAAATTGGTTAATTGCTCATCAGTTAAAATAGTGCTTGCACACCTTGGTGAGCTGTTGCACCAAGCTGATTGACACAAATAATGGATCTGCTAGAAGAGATGGCGGCTGAAACAAAGAATAAGTGTAAAACAAAAAAAAAAAAAAAACTTTCAAGAAGGCAAGTCAATGCATAATGTTGCATAAGATGTTGGCTGTTCCAAGTCAGCAGTTCCAGTCTAAAATCTGGACTAAGTAAAAACAAAATGGGAAGGTTGTAAAAAGGAAGTGTACTGGTAGTCCAAGGAGGACATCAGGAACATTGCTGTAAATTGTCTTTTAATGTTGTTTTTCTCCAACACTGTAAGGAGATGGGTCATGTTAAAAATGCCATTCAATTTAGCATGTATTGATAATCATATTAAATGCATACCTGTCAGTTAATTGCTGGAAAGAGTTGGTTGGCAGAAACCTGTGAGCAGTTAACACCTACATGCTCTGGGAAAACTGTTCCATTAAACACTGGACCCAGTTCAGCACATAGATCCAAGGGCGCTGATCTATTGGCCAGTCATCATCAGTGACCAGGTCCCTAAAAACTCTCTCGGTCCTTTCCATTTGTGTAATCCTCCAAATATCAGCACATGGATTTTGTACCATTAGGCATGAGTGTCACCTCAGTATTTATTTGTATGTTTACTCACTGAATAGACTGATACACTCATTTTCACAATTAATGCATCAAACAGTGCTATCCACCAATATATTTTGAAGATAGAAGAAAAATATATGAATATACTGCACTTAGTGTTAATGGAATAATAATGACTCACTATGAAACACATCAATGATACTGCAGGCTTGGCTTTTTATGATAATAGATCTACAAATTTGATATCAACTGAAGTTAAATCTCAGAGATGAATGTGGCTTCAATTCACCACCTCAGCTTTCCTTGTCTCAATGTTCATCTGTGAGGTTCAAAATTTGCTTACAGGGGTGCACATTCTCCTGTCAGGTTTTATGTTATAGATCACAATCTTTGCTAGGAAAGTAACGTACGGCCCTGTTTTTTGGGTACGCGGCATTTATAAATGAGCTCCCCGGTCAAAAATGTCCTTTCTGAGACAAAAAAAAAAAAAAAAGAGTGCTTGAATTACCCTGTATTTTAATTTGGCCATGCAAACAAGCTGAGCTATTGCTTCTGAGATTAAATGCAATTATGAACCAGAGCTATTAAGGAGGAAAATAGATAGTCTTTAAAAAAAAAGAAAAAAAAGGCCAGAGGTATGTTCCACTCCGCCGAAGATCTGTCCTCTGGCTCTCTTAGGCTTTTTAACACAGTGACAAATTAGAGCCATTGCTATGTGAAGAGTTTCTGTGATCTGTGTAACAATCCAATGTGTGTGAGAAACAGAATGAGGAAAAGAGAGATGGGGGGGAGGGCGAGGGCAAGGGGCGGAGTTGTTATTGTGGAAGGAAATATGAGCCTGTGTTGAGAGGAGACTATGATATGCACAGTGCCGTCATGTGTGCCAGGGTAAGAAGGTGGGGATGTGCGCGGCTGTGTCAAAATGTGCAAGAGATGGAGAGGGAGTGGAGACAGGCAACATTTGAAGGGAAGGAAACAGAGGGTGGGAAAGACAGAGTGAAAACAGGAACAGACAGACAGAAGGGAGGAGAGCATCGGGAGCAGCCAGGGTGGATGGCTCAATGTCTTTTATGAGCACATTCAAGAACTCTCGAGGCAGTGGAGATTGAAAACATGCGGAGAGGCAATATAACTCTAAGCGAGTGCTGTTTTTAAAAGATTATGTATTTTTGTGTGGGAGTGCATCCAGCAACCATCAAATAATGTTTTGCATCCATTGATGTGACTGCATTGACTCGCCTTCCCTTGCTCTCCCTCTGTCTCACAGAATCCAGCTGCATAGTCGCTTAAATATATCTCTCACCATTTTTTGACATTACTTTAGGTGCTGTATTTGAGAAATATTGGAATCTGTCAGACCAGATGCTAACAGACCTGGCCTTGTCAGCCTCATGGAACAAAGTTCAGGTAATGTCCAATGTGTGAACAGGACAGGTAATTCACAGCATGGCAGACATAAACACGGTACTCTGTTCCGCTACACATGTGAAAGGGCAATGCCCAGAGCACTTTAGATGCTGCTGTTTATGTCCTGGGATCAATGAGGACACCTCCTCCTCTGGGCTGGTGGGACTCAGCTGTTTCACCTTCCCTGAAGGGGTCAAATGAATCAACCATTTTACTTAGTAACCTGCCTCCCTTGAGAGAAGTCATCATAGTCATTGTAAGCAGTTGGTGAAATGCATGTGTGTAAAGTTTATTTCTATAGCACATTTAAAACAACCTCAGTTGACCTAAGTTCTATAGAGGCAAAAAAAATAAATCCATAAACCTCAAATGATCAATATATATATA
>JBAMYA010000021.1:7567925-7585288 GCA_037176975.1 Arrhamphus sclerolepis | reverse complement strand
AATGAAAATAAATGAATAAAAAAGAGCAACAATATCTACTAAAATAACTATACCATATAGAAAACAAAAACAAACCAAAAATGAATAATACATATACATTTACCATAAGAGGCAGGGTATCATTTTCAAGCCGGAGCAAAAGCCAGTGAGTAAAGGTGGATTTTTAACAAGGAATCAAATGTTAAAAGGAAGCCTGTTCCACAAGTTGGGAGCAACGACAGAAAAAGCTCTGTCACCTCTGCTTTTTAATTTAGATCTGTCAAGAGCAGCTGGTTGGTTGATCACAGTGTGCTGACCAGACTATGAAAGTTTAAAAGCTGATAAGTAAGGTTGTGACATATTACTAAGACTCTTAAAAATGAACAATAAAATCTTAAAACTGGATACTGGACAGGACGCCAGACCTGGAATGATGTGCTCACGCTGCTTGTTCCCTGTCAGAAGGTGAGCTGCTGCATTCTGAATAGTTTGTAAATGATGGAGTAACGACTGAGAGTAATGAGAGTTACAATAATCCAGGCGACAGCTGTGCATGAGCGAAAACTGCGACCCACTCTAAGAACTATATAGTTACAGCAAAATTCTCTGTTTCACAAATAACATTTTTTTTCTCTTTGTAATCAATGCAGCTTTAAAGGGACAGGAGCTAAAACCGATTTGAAGTAGAGGTTCACAGATTTTTCTAGCTCTTTTTGCTCACTTTCTCTGTTCCCATACACCAATACACAACTATTTTTTGTGAAAAACCAATATAATTACTATCTTTATCATGAAAATCCAACACCAGTAGACAGCCAAAGGTAGCAACTAGCCGGTGAAGCATTTAGCAAGACTGTCACGGCTGTGTGAGGAGCTGTGTGACATTGTTAGCTGTTCTAAGCAGCACCCAGACAAAATACTGCATTTGCTAACATCCACAACCAGAACTTTGCCCTCACATGCAAATATTTAGATTGGTTTACTATTGTATTGCATAAATCAAGCAACAAGTCAAACCTGTCTGGACCACATCTAAGCCATCTAACCACATCTAACCATGTTTTTGTATGTCTGAACCACGGCTAAAATAAAATACCTGCCACAAAATAGCCATTTGCTTTTTTAACATTCCCACTGAAGCATCTGTTTCATTTCATCTCAAAAGAATATGAAATTCATATCTTTGACTGTTTGGGCACCGTTTGGCCTGTGCCAAGAACCGGTCACACTTTCATTCATTCTTTGTTTGCCAGCCTGAAAGTGTGTGTAAAAAGCTTACCTGAACATACAACAGGTTTAGCTGGACAGGGTCCCTCGAGTCCACATTCTGGTCTGAATAGAAGAACTTGCGCCTGAGCAACAGGGTCTCACTTTCCTCCACTCCCTGCTCCCTGAACGTCCTGCTGTGATCCAACCAGTTCACTGTGCGACAAAAGTACACACTCTGTCACCGAACTGAATACTGCACATGTTCTCTGTACAAAAATGTTACTATGGCTGATGAAAACTGAAACAAAACTGAAAGTCTGAAAATGACAACCTGGCAGACAGATCAGCTGTGACAAACAATCTCAACATATGTCCCAGAGGCTCTTGGCAGCACAATTATTTTGTGCTGAGAAAAAGCTCTTTCTCAGCTGAAGTTGGAAGGTGATAGATAAATTTATATGTTTTGAAACTGCCCTCGGCAAAAGATAAACTGGTGTACAGTAACTGCATTAAACTTTCATACATTCATGCAATAAATTTGACTTTAGTGATTTAGAGTACATGTCCAGATGATGGTGTTGAGAAAACAAGAAATTGGAGAAATAAATCTATGAAGACATCAATAACACTTTTGATGGTTTATTTTATTTTTTGCAAACTTGTACTCACAATCATCATCTGTATGGAGTTTGGCTTTGAGCTTTTCCATTTTCCGCTCATCTCGTAGCAACAGGGTTCTGTCTTTCTTCAGCGTTCCCATTCCATCCTCCTTTTTGTCCTCTGTCACCTCTTGAATGAGTGAGTACTCCTCATAGTTGGTGATTCCTGAAATGTTAGCCAAAGAATTATCACAAGGAGTGATGCTTAAACCCTCCATCATAACTATCTGCAACTCTACTGCATACACTTTTTTCTCTCTTTATCTCTGCTTTCAAACAGATGTGAAGGAAAGCTTCTGTAGAGCCAGAAAACTAAAATAGGAGGCGAGAGGAAAAGAAACTAAGCAGAAATCCGTATTCTAAATAAACATTTTGTAATAAAGCTATCGGCCAGACACGCAAACTTCTCTTCCTCTCCCAATTAGGCTTGGTAGCAACCCATTATAATTGAAACATACAGCTAGGGGAACACCTCTGTAGCAGACATCACGGCACAGACTGGGTCATTGCACCAAAATGCCACTCAATGTGAAGCCAAAACAGAAGCAACATAATAGAAGACAAATCATTTCAACTTTGGGTGGTGGCTTGACAGAATTGATTTTCATGAAACTCATGGCAAAGAAACATACCTATTCGACTGCATATGGTGACAAGCAGCTCGCCGACCGTTTTTGAATCATCCACCATGATGGTTTTCACTGCACCATCAAGCATTTTGATCTTCTGAGGCCTTTGTTTCTTTTTGTACTCCAGGACATCCTGAGAAAACAGGAGGGGAAGCAGGATGACATCTCCATAATCCCTTTCAACTGTAAACTGCAATAGCTCCCAGCAAGCAGGCAGGCATAAATATCTCAGTTTCCACTAGAAAATATAAACCACTTCAAGTAATGATAAGTGACACTGGCAGGTTTCCACCCTGGACAATAAGATTTAATCTTACTCCATTTCGCAGCATGTAGTAATCCAGGGTTCTTCCAGACTCAAGCCAGATTCCTTTCCTGGGATCTTCGTCAGACAGGAACAAGCCATAATCTGAGGCTGAAAAACAGAGTGAAATAGAGCTTGCAAATGTTGATGCTTACATATTTCCATTATGTAAATTAAATTCACCAGTTATCATCCAACCTTGTCCTGTCTGAGCTTCGGGAACTCGCTCTCTGATGATTCTGCAGGCATCGTACACTGGGGTGGATGGCTCAAACTGCATCGTCTTCACCACATTGCACTGGCGTACACAAATCTTTAATGACAAGGCCACCATCTTGGTGGGTAGTATAATGGCCTCACCGACCTACACACCTAGAAAACACAACAGGAGAAAACACAACATAAGAGTAAAGAGCATTTTAAGTCATTTGTCTAGCCAGTATAATAAATAATTGGTCTTTGCTTTAGTGCTTTATAAACAGACCGTTATGAAAAATGTTCTCTTGTAAAACGATCAGGCCTGAAAGTGTGAAGAGGAAGTCTCAGAGGAAGAATATAACACCACACGGGATAGAGCAAATCATCACAATTACTTCCTTGGGGACATTTCTACCTGTCAAACTAAACATGTGTTTGCAGTAAACCTGCATCCATCATTCTTCAGCTGTTCTGATATTGAAGGGTTTAGCATATGAAGAGCTTCTACTTTATTGCGGTGTATGTAGAATTCACTGAGCATATGAAAGAATCAGAAAAAAGCCAAAAAAGACTGCAAATCTCAAAGATCACCGAGAATAAAAGGGGATGACTCAAAACTGAAATGCAGCATCATTATTCATATAGCAAGTTGTCGTCATTTTGAGACAAATCTTGTGGTGTTTTATTATGCGAAGCCATTAGGCTGGAATCAATTCTGGTATTTTGGGACAAAAGGGAAAGGGCTGATACTGCAGAGGGTTTTTCTTTTTTGTCCTTTGTCTTTGACCTTGGCTTCAACACAAAGAGAGCTGAAAGTAATAAATAGGCCAGGTATCCTAAAGAGGCTCTCTGTGTCTTCAATACAGATTACTGATCTGAAATTTAGTAATGACATAATGATTCAGTTTTTCTGGCGTAAACGTGTACATAACAAGCCAAATTCTAGAGTTGGTATTATTTTCTAGATGATCATTTTCTTGAATCATTAATCATGAAGCAAAAAAATGAGTCCAAATAGCTGACATAAAAACTCCTGAGTAAATAATGTATTTTTGCCACTTGTCTCAAATTAAAGCAGCGTAAAGGAACTTTTGCAATTTTTAGCATGCCCCAGTTTTAGCTTGTTTAGGTGTAAATGTTAAGTTGCTTCACTGTCCAAGAAGAGCTTGTTTGTTCTCTTGTTGCTCCCGTTTTTACTTTTGACATTCCTTTCTTGAGTCTCTTTGTCATCTGTCATGATGTTCACTTTAGCTCTGCAAGCTAGTTTCATCACTGCGAAGCAATACACAGTTGCTGCATGAGATAAATTCAAATATTTCAAAGTTACATTGGCTGTTTTTCTGCTGGCAGGAGAGATGTGAGATTGCAGCAGCTAGAAGGCCCGTCCTAAAAAGGAAGCAAATATGAATGAATGAGTGTGTGTGGTTGTTTGTGTATATGTGGCCTTTGAAGGCTCCAGCCTCCCTTGTAAAAGAGATCTTTGATCTCAGTGGGACTAATCTGATCAAATAATGGCTAATAAATAAATGAATAAATATTCCTTCAAATGATATTGACATTGATATTTTAACATGAAAATAAAGTCCATTGTGCTGTACATGCACATTAAAGTAGTTGTGGAGTTTCCTTTAAACAGGTTACTTGTTGTGATGATATACCAAATTCAGTGGCAACAGCAAAAGAATTTAATGTTTTTCCTCCATGGTCGGAGAAAAAGGCAAAAGTTCAAATCTTCACACTGACACGATTCAGAGCTCAGTCACAAGTAGAAACAAAGGGTTTTTTTGTGTCAGAATTCACAGTTCATCCAGACGCCCTTTTGAGGCAGAGCAGAGGACGGTCTGAGATGTAAAGTTTCTGTAATGATGGAGTTGTGAATGAGCCCTCCTGTGACGGCGGCTCTGTCATAGCCATGGGTTCCTCTTCAATAGTTCCTCTCCTTCATTGAGCTCTGTCTTCACATAAAGACAGGAAACAAAGGCACAAAGAAGAGAAGGTAATGGCGCTGCACGAACTTGCCTCCATACAAGCTGGCAGAGAAGCCCCATCGAGTTTTTGTCATGGTTCTCCCACCGATACTTTCCTCAAGAGACTAACCGCTACACTACCCATACTGACAATACAGGAGGCCACACAGACATTTCCTGAATGTTCAATAAGAACTATCTCACACACAGTAAATAAACTTTTTATGGAGGAGTTTGACCGGTCCGTCTCAACCAGAGAGCCTATGGTTACCTGTGATAAGAATCAACTGAAGAAGATTAGTGTGGTATTAATAATGTAACAGTCACTGTAGCGTCTCTAGCATCACTTACTTCTGGGAGTAATTTATGCATTGCAGAAATCTGAAATCACATGATAGATCTCCAAAGGGATAATGATAATCTATGAGTATGCAGTTGTGTAAGAAAAAAATCTTTCACCAGGATCCTCGTGCAAATACTCCAATGCAACCAGTTCCTCATTAGCTCTGCTCTCAAGCAAGGTTGAGACGTCTCTCTTATGTGACTCTCTGTGGAATCATATGCTTGTGTTTCATTTCACTGACTAGATCAACAGACTCAAAGACTTAAAATGTAACTGTATCTCCTGTGACCATCAAAAGTCCATCAGAAAAGAGACCTGCATTGAATTAGGTTTGTTTACTGCTCCAAATATTAAGACGAGAAAATGACCAAAGAGCAGCTTTCTAAGGAGTCTAAACACGGACAATTCAATAGAGGGCCGGGAAGACAGAAGCCATCTGGAGAGGATACAGCCCTAATGAGCGGCTATAGTACCAGCAACAGAGCAAAGCCCAAGAGCAACCACTACTGTGATTACTGCATCAGCCTGTCACACAACAGCTAAGGAAGTGGCTGCAAGACTGAGGAATTTTTTTCCATAATTCATTTTTTCTTAATTATGCCTCATAACAGAATGACAGCTGAAACTGAGCCATGATGAAGAGAAACATGGATAGGATTCAAAGTAGAGCATCAGATGATAATCCTATAAAAAGGGTGTTTCAGTTTTGTGGTTTTGACTTCTTGTGTGTGCATTTTTCATGTAAAAAAAAAACAAAAAACAAAACAAAACAACAACAACAAAAACACTATCATGGGTTGATATCTATTGTCTTCCTGGTGGCTTAGTGGTAGAGCTTTCACGTACCACGTGGGAGGTCTGGGTTTGAGTTCTGGTTGAGTCAGGAAGGCCCTCCAGAGTAAGACTTGGGCCAAATCAATCATGCAGATCATACCGCATGATTGTGGCGACCCGAAACAGGTAGCAGTCGAAGACTAAAGTTAACAGGCTGATGTCTTATTTGTACACAGTCAGTCTAAAACTACAGTCTGGAGCAATACTCAATAACGAATTTAAAAATGTAGAAATACAACATCCACAAACCACTGGAGTTGAATGTACACTTCTTTTTGCAGCGAGTCACAGAAACAGTGAATGTAAACATGTGCATCACTCTTGTTTTATTTAAACAAGCAGGAGTGATTACTGCAAATTTAAAAAGAGCCACTCTGGGATAACAAAGGTTGATCTTATGGCGATTCTGCAACAAGCACAGCAATAAAGTTTAACAAGCACTGATGTACCTGAAAATAACTCCAAAAGCACAGATCTAATTGTCAGTAAAGCAGCAGGGAACCGCTGAAGATAATCACCATACAGTACAGTATCACTACAGGCCTTGTAGACTCATATCTGTGTGATTAAAACATTTACTGTAGCATGAATGGAGTAAGTCCAAGCTCAGCAGTTCTCAAGATTGTTGAGAACAGCAGCATTATAGCATGCATGCACTGAGAAAATGCTAACTATTTCACCCCACACCCCTTCTATCTCATCTGTACTTCCGCCATTGACACTCAGCAAAACATTGGCCTTTTATCCCTGCCTGACTGAAAGCAAGGTCATGGTCCTGCAGATCCGTGGCATGTATCTGGAAAACCACTGCAATACGTACACTCCAGCATTAGATCACATGACAGAAAACAAGGTCAGCTGTGTATTTCAGTTCAATCCTCATAGGAGGTCAAGCGTGTAATGTTCACCAGATTGCTTTTAAATATGACAATGCTATCACTTTAAGCACTTCAAAATCCTATCAGTACACAGGCGGTAGATTCTAATCAGTTTCCATAAATACAGCTTTACTGTGAGAATGAGGCTTAATCAATTTCCATAAATACATGACAAACTGTTTAGTAACCCAATATTTGGTCAGTTTGTTTTGAGTACACGAGGAGAATATGATAATGGTACGCTAACACAAGAACTTGAATGTTTGCAAGCTGCCAAAAGAACGATAGGTGGAGCTTATTTATTATTTATTCATTTAAACATGGAGCATCTAATGATAAAGTTTTATATACGTATTTGCATTGTGCTGTCCTGCACTAATTTTCTAGCAGAGATCGCACACTGAATCTGAAGTCCCCCCGAATACAATCATTATATTTAATAACTCAAAACCTTTTTAAAAAGGGCTTAATTACTGCTCCAGCAGGACACAACAATCACTGTACAACAGAATGAAAAGAACTGTTTGTCGGGGGGTTTGTTTGTTTTTTGGGGGTACATTTACGGGGTTTACTAAAGCCACGCTGCCATTAGGCAAATACTCAAATTTAAAGCATCTATAACAGATAAAGTACATGATACTTTTAGCTACATTTTTAAATAAACCTTCTCTGCTATGACCCACTCCATACATAGCAGGGTCTGCTCTTGTGTGATACACTCTGCTATAATCCAATTCCTGGGAATAGAAAATGACAGAAAGCACTCTCAAATCACTTTTGCCCTTGTAGCAAGGAGGAAAAGAACATCTCCTCTTACACTAAAAATATCCAGTGATGTAGAGCTTCCTGCAGCAGCTCTGCTTCAAAAGGATTGACAGCAGAAGCAGAGCAACAGAGAATACCCCCACCGCCACCCCCCACCCCACCCCACCCCACCCACACCCACACCCACACCCACACACACAAAAAAACATTCACTATCACTTGTACATGGCAATACATTATATGAAATTAATTTTCGTTGGTTCATCATTCTTGAATATTTTTTGAAGGACACAGAGCAGTCAATAAATTAGACGTATTGCTACAGTGATGTGTTTTTGTTTTGGAGTCAATGCATTGAGCTTTGACTACGCACCACAGAAAGCCAAAATTTCTATCCCTCACTTGGATATCTGAAGAACTGCTTTTCTAATAAATGCAACCAAAAACAGTCACTAGATTTGGGAAGCTCCACCCAGCAGCTGCAGTCGGTCAACCAATGAGCGACATATTCAGCCAGTGCACTGACTGTGGGTTGACCTGGCTTCTGAGTCAGCCCTCAGAGAGACCAGATACTGTGGCTCTGACAGATGTTGCCACAACATTTTTTATTTCATTACTAGTGGATGTGAATCAGTCCAAAAAAAAAGAAAGAAAAAAAAAGAAAAGAGCAATGCCTCAACCCATGATGATTTCATTATCATTACACACCACATTTTTAGCCATAATTCATATGGTTTGTGAATGAAAGCTATGACACATCAAGTGATGCACTGATGCTGTATGACAGAGGGAACATGTTGGGAGTCAACAGTTAAATATTTTGGAATTCAAAAGTAAAAACAATGTGACAAGTTGGCTTCTAGTACCTCCTAAGTAGAGTGTACTGGGCTTCTCTATGCATAATTTGCATAATTTCTCTTTTTCTAATGCAGCACATTTATTTCAAAAATTCATCATAAGCTGTATAAATAAATCTGCTAATGGTAAAGCTGTATTTATGACTAATATGTCCGTAAAACACTGAACAGGTGTTTATGAAGTGGCTCACTCGCTCCACACAGTTTTGCCTATTATGTTCTGCTCACTGCATACCATATGGAAGGTTTGAGAGTTTCCAGACTGAACATACTTCATTGTGAGCAATCTGGAAGGCATTTATTCCCCACAATTACACTCAGAATATAATTTTATACAAGCAACAGATGCAACAGCTTTCTATCCCTTGTTATTTTTTTCTTTAGCGTATGAATGAAACATTTAAAGCAAGTATAGTGTCAAATAAATCTGATCAGAGATCTCAGAAAGCAACAAATCCTGAAACAGTTACATCCAATTTGCTTTTAATATCACTAAATATACAGTATTTGCACTAATTTACAGTATGTTTGAGTGTTGTGTTATAGTGACAAATCACTCTCTCATACCAAAATATCACCTTCACATCGAGTTCATTTAAACACTGTGATAATTGTCCGAAGTTTCTCTTCAATATATGGGGCCAAATCCTAGTGAGGGTGTGTGAAAGATACTAACAGAACAGGAAACCATTCAATGAATAGGAGTCTGTTTTATTGGAACTTTTCCTCAGTGACATCCTCAACAATCTGAGGTAATTGGATTGCTTCCCCCACAGGTCACAATATTAGTCCTAAAATGCATTTTGCCCTCAATAGCATGAAATTTCTGTATCAAGCAACATGCCACCTTGAAAATATTGGTTATCTAAAATGAAACTATTTTACCGCGCTGTACTCTGTTCTTCAACTGGTTAAATCCTCAACGATGAAGATATAATCAGGTGTGAAGATTGCAATTTCTGTTCCATTTCCTGTGCTTTCATTCAATTTGTGAGAGTCAAGACCTTCAACAGATTCCCTATCACATTTAAAACTGTGATGTTATTTCATGTCTTTGGAAAAGCGTTGATTCTTTGGATTGAACAAGGCCTACAGTAGTGACAAAAATAATGAATCTGAAACCAATGTTTCACTGTCAGAAACAATTTGTGCCTTTTAGTTGTTGTTGTATGTGTGAATCTGTAATTTGATGCAACCTTTTGAAGGTAAGACATGAAATGTCACTGATGCATATACAGATTTTGGTTGGACAGATAATAAAATCAACAGAGCCATTTACATGAATTTCCATGTTCTATTAGCAACACTAAAATTAATCATGACACACAGTCAGTCAAAAAAAACAAAATAAAACACATATATCAGGGGGCAGCAGCATCAAACCAACATGTGTTTTTTCAGCCATATGTTCTCTCTCTTATCTTGTCAAAAAAAGAAGAAACAAATTTGCTGGTAATACTATTACAATATACTACAAAATAAGTGAAAATCTGTTTTGTCAAAGGCCAAGGTGACCCAAGGTGACTTAGGAGCAACAAGACAGGACATGTTTGGTAGAGGATTATATGAGGGCAGAATGTGGTGGTTTTGATTTGCTTGGATTTATTTATTTATTTTTGGATCATTGTGGTTTTTTGGGGTTTTTTTTTAAGCAGAGTCTGGGTGTGGCTTAAGGGTGCTGGAGCTTTCCCCACTGCCACACCTGCGTCGTCTAAGGTTAATCAGCAGCTGCATGTATTTCCTGCTTTCACTCAGCCTCCCTGGTAGACTGTCTCTGCTTTCCAACAAAAAAAAAATATCCCAATGAACACAAACCTATCTTTTTTTCTGTTTTTGTGAAAATACTAGAGTTGAACATGTCTGAGTTTCTTGTCTCTTCCTCTTTTCCAGTGTATTCCACCTACAAGCTCCTCACCACCTCCAAATTGCCTCCCTTACAGCAGCAAGCCTATTTGCTTCTTCAAACACACCCATAAACAATTTAAATCTTTCACCATGTCTCTGGTCTTGTTATTGGGTCCACCTTTATAAATTGGTTGTAAACTCTAACACAGACTGAGCTCAAATCAGTGCATAAACATTGCAAAGGCCAGAGTAGATATGAGAGTCCCTCTCACTACCTCGTCATTCAGTCCCCTCCCTACTGATGCTGAACAACAGAATATAACTGTTGCAGCCTTTCTTTAGAGAAACAGCTTGCAAGAAGCCTCTGCCAAAGATTACTTTATTAATCAACAGATTCTGACAAAACATGAAAAACGAGCAACACAACTTTTAATTAACTATGCGGTAAATCATGTGCGTGTTTGCATGGACAACAAAAGAAACACACATACACAGAGTATAGACTGAGACTCTAAATACAAGCCCACCAGGCTTCAAAGGCTTTAATATTCATAATAAATCACCATGCTACAGGCAGTGAACATGGGCTTTAGAGGAGAGTTACACCTCTAGCCTCTATGATCAGTACATTCTTCCTGCAATGTCGTGTCCTCCAGATCAGGTGACTCTAATCTCCTGTCCACACTGAGTCTCTTTCTCTGACTTCAGTGGCCGGCTGCCCACTACCACTGGCTGATTACAGTATCAAAAGCAGTGGAGTGGAACACATGCTGGCCTCACTCCAAAGTATGATATACCGAGGGACGCGATCATCATTTCCTCTGGCATGCTGTAATGGAGGAGGCTTGAGACACAGTTGTGTAGATTCCCTGTTCTGGCTCTTTCAGTAAAGTTCCTGTTATGTTCTCCGGTAAAACCTTAATCTATAAGCATATCCAAAGGCCTGTGTTGATACTAGGTGAACCTCTGTTGATGTATGTTGCAGGGAAAGAACATGTTGTTGGCCCATTGTTTCCAGATCAACAACTCTTCCCACAGTTGCCATGGCTGCGCGAGAGAGACCACCTTTTCCTGGACAAATAAGGCTGGACACCAGCTGCAGCCACCTCTACTTTGCCCTCAGGTCATAGCTACAACTTCATTGTCATCTGGACGTGTGATACTCTCTGCTAAGATTTAAGGATTTTCAGCCACAATCAGCTTTCAAAATGTCAAGTAAACAAGGCATAAGAGCGCTTAGACACAATAAAGGGCTGCCTCTTCTATCCACTCCTGGTTATTTTCACAGGGCCTTGGAGCTGTTCTGTCACAGATACATGGAAATAATCAGCAAAGCAAGAGACTGAGAGAGTAGACTTTGATTTACTTCGATAGAGCATGTCTGAAAAACCAAAATACCACTATATATATGTAACGTCACTGCCATGTCAAAAGTAGAACTTGTACTTGAAATATTTGTGAGGAAGAAAAGTCAGGCATATGGAGAATCTACACAGAAAACACTCAAGTGACAATTTTTGTCTCTAGTCAATCAATGAAACAGCTATCTATAGAGTTTTCCCGCCCGGTCGGATTAATGATAGGTCAACAGTGGGAGGGAAGTATGAAAACTGAGAGCAAACGCTGTAGGAATCAGGCAAATCAAACACCCCATTATTCAGTTAACTTGAGATTACATTCCATCCCTGGTATCATTGTGTAATTCTGTACATCTTTGCTTTTTCTCTCAGCAAGGACTAAAAGCACCAGAGAATCCTGTGTTTAGATTGGCTGGAGGAGAAGTGTACAACAACTTGCCATCAGGTTGAATGTTTCAGAAATGTCTTTGAGCAGATGCTGTATGCAGGAGACCTGCTGACAATGTGTGTGTCTTTTGAAAATCTTTGAAATGTTAAATATACACACAACAAAGTTTTTTTTTTCTATTGCAGCTATGCCAAGGCAAAGATAATTGCTATTTGAAAGAGAAACATTTTTCATTTGTGTACAGTTAAAGACTGTAATTCCAATTAAAATATTAATAGAACATTTCATAGTAGCAAAAGTTAATTATATAATTCTGATTTTGCAAGAGTAAACAAAGCTTTTCCCAACCTTCTCACTGGATTTCCACCCATAAACTAAAAATGTTTCCAATTACTAGAAACAAACACCACTGGCTTAAATCCGCCTCAGAAACATCTGGACAAGAAACCATCAACCCACACACAGTGTGGAATAGGGTCAGCTTACAAGAACCACGCTGACTGCTTGGAAGTGTTTCCATGCAGGCGTCCAGCTCTTTTCCTTGGGGACAGAGTGAAACTGTAAACGATATGAACCTCTGGGCTCATGCTTGCAGCTGGATATATTCTAATGCAGTGGAGCAACATGATAGAGTGGTACATGTAAGGGATGCTGCCATCCTTTGTTAAGGACTCAGGCTTACTAGTTCATGCTATACATCTGCTGGTTGCCATAGCAACACTGGTTTGGGACAACTCCCAGGGCAGGTGCCTTTTGTCAGCTGTGCGTAGCGGGGGAAAAATGGGCCTTTTCTAAGCAAAGCAATTTACAAAAGAAACAAACGGATGATAAACAGGTCTGAATTTCATTAGGGGCTCTTGAGATGCTAGCAAAACCTTCATGAATGGCTATGCACTGTCTCACCATCTAGACAGTGCTGTAACTTTATAACCTGTCACTACTATGAATCAACGAAAGTGTTTTGAATTATGTTTACAGAACTGTTGTGCAGTTTTATCATGTGGTAAAATAAAAAAGACAGCAGTGAGTCTTCGCTATTACCAGGATATATTTTACAACTGAAAATACATAATAAAGCCCAGGCACAAACAGGAGAGGCAAAATGCAGGACAACTAATGTAATTATAGCTGAATGACAGCTTTTGTGACTCAGAAAGGTACAAGCTGCAAAAGCAAACAAAACAAAACAAAAAAACTCAGCACAGCTGAATGAAGGTCTTTCCTATGAATTGCAGTGTAGTCCTAGTTCTTACTATATACCTGTAGACCTGCGAGTTTAAACTAAGGTAAACAAAGAACTGTTTTTATATGTGTGCATCATTGTTGATGCTTCTCCTGGGCAAAAACACAGTCATTTTCATGTGAGGATTTGCTGTTTACCAAATGCGTGAACCACATTAAATGGATGAGAAACTGGAAAGAATGAGAGTTTATCAAAAGGGTTTTACAATAACATTCTGCTCATTATGACAGCATGGGTGCAGTTGACTATTCTAGTGTGGGTTTCATACAAACAGAAGCAGCAGGAGAGGGTCATTACGAACAGGCTTCTGCAGGGCCGGGTCCCAGCAGCTCAGTCTGAGGCTGTGTGAGAGGTTCTCCCTATGGGGAAGTCCAGAGGAAACATACCGTAGGCATACACTCCCCAATTCCCCTCTCTTTAACCTGATTACTGTAATGAGCTTAGAGACTGTTGGATGCACAACAACTAATGTGGATGCAGACAAACACGGCGCTCTCGCTGGCTGACTCTCACTGGCTGATGAATGCAAAGCAAATCATCTGGCTCACACCCACTACAGCTAGATGGTTCATTAAGCCAGGAACCTTTGGAGTGATAGATGAGAACAGGAAATTTCACTCTGTTCAAAGGGGAAACAGGTCAAAAAGGCAGTTTGGTGAAAACTTAATAAATACCACTTTACAAGATCCCATGAAGCTCCACACAGACATAAGCAAGAGTCAGATAACCAAGACCCCAGAGTATATAATGTCTGAAGGTACTCAAGTGTCTTCTGATTGGTCGTGAATGTGCACATCTCCTGTTGCTTTCAGGTCATTAACGGAAAACTTTGAGGGATTACTTATTCTTACAACAATGACAAGTCCTAAAATCTAGCCTCACATGTTCAAGCTGGAATTTGACCTGAAGTATGAACGTCATCAGAGGAACAACAACCAAGACTACTAGCCAACATCTCTGTCTAGGAGGGCTGAAGCTAAAGCTGGAACATGTTTGTTGTGTCCTCAGAACCAGACAGTTCTTCCATGATGTTATGGTACCAAAGGCAAATGAGTTTGCACAAAGCAGAAGCTGATCATTTCTTCCTTTGTGCACTGTTGGAAATCTTTGATTAAAAAATAAATAAAAATGAGGCACTTATAAGTAGTAATACAGAAGTTACACTGTTGTATGAACAATCCAAGCAATCCTCACCCAATAACATAGCTGTTATTCTGAAGTTCTGAAATCAAGTCTCATACAGTGACGTTCGTAAGGCTTGGATACACTATATTTATTTTACACAGAAATACAAAAACACATCCCAAGAGCCAGTTTCATCAGCCAAGGGTCAGCATGCCAAGGCTCAGGCCTTTAGATGCTATCAGGAGCAAAAAGCATCAAAGCCATATGGGCTCTCCTGCAGGTGGTGAGCCCACAGGAAGGCGAACCCATGTAGCAGTTCAGTCATCCACGAGAGATTCACACTAGTCCACCACAAGAGGAGAGGAGACAACTGAGGTGGTTGGTGCATCTGGTGAGGATGCCTCCTGGGGGAGGTGTTTCGGTGGGGAGGTTCAACCGAGAATAGACCACGAACACATGCTGAAGAAACTACATCTCTTGGCCTCGAAACACCTTGGTGTCTTCCAGGAAGAGTTGGAGGATGTACACTACAAAAACTGATTTCTAAACAAGCCTTGTTCCAATAAAATTAGTCTTATTTTTTGTCTTAATGGAAAAATAACTGAGTCAAGTGTTTTTTTTTACAAAAGATAAATAGTCTTATTTTCAAAACATATATCTATTTTTAAGCATTCTAGCCAACTAAATTTTTCTTACCTCATTGGCAGATTTTTTTTGCTTACCACAAGGCAATTTATATAAGACAATATGCTTATTTCTCAAAGGTTTGTTTTTTTGCAGTGTAGGAGAGAGGGAGATGTGGATTTTTAAGCTTAAGCTGCTGCCCTCGCAACTCAAATCTGGATAAGTGGAAGTTAACGGATGAATGGCTAGACAAAAACATCTTGTGCATCTCTTTTGTTGCGCTTATAATCATGTCTAACGTAAGAATGCAACAGTGCAACAAGCCCCACAGCATAGAAAGAAAATGAAAGGTCATATCTACTTTTGCCTAGTAAATGAAGCTGTGATAGTGACGTCCACTATCCATTGACAGTATCTGCAACTTTTTTAGCAGCTTTCCTTCCTGGCTTAGGCTGTAGGAACTTTGTTGCTTTTAATTTACATAATATGTTTAAATGCCTCCTGTGTATTTAGTAATCCTCTATTTGTTATTCATGTAAAAATATAAGTAGCTCTGGGCTCCTGTCTGTGATTGGATAACTCCTACCAACTCTAACAAGAATTTACTCTAAGCTGCCGTAAACTCAAACATAAAGGGCTGTCTTACCAGGTTGATCATTACCATTGCATGACCATTCAGCATGATTTCTGTTGTTAGGTTCAGTAAAGATATGCAACACCCTTCAGGAAGTATTCACCCATGGTCCCACGAGATACGGCAGAATATTTCCCTTCCCTGATTATAGCAAAATTTATAAGGATAGTCCATGTGATTTCAAAGCTGTACTTCATGGCTCTGGAGAAGGAAAATGTCCTATAAATTCAGGAAGAGCCATACCGTTATGTTACATCTCATCTTAATGGGTTTTGTCACATGAGGGAAGGCCCCATTAAAATGTCACACCAGTAAGTTGACTTTGGAAAGAAACCTTAAAATTTCAGCTGACAAAGGTTGTAAAATATGAAAAACTGGGTCAGAGGATTATTGCTTTTTAAAGCTTGAAATATCTTCGCCAAATGTTTAATATTCTGAATGCGGGTTTCATTATAGCTTGAGAGTCCATTACAGTGTTGTGTCTGTGTGGTCTTGTTTATTTTTTAAGAGTTCATTTATTAGGCAAATATCAATATTCATAATAGTTTTAATGTTTGAATTTTCATAGCTCTTTGAAAAGTGGGGGCAGGTTTGGTGAAATCTAGTCCAGAATTTAGTGGGACAAATGGCTCGACGAGGAACTAAAAACAACACACACTGAGAAGCTATCAAAGACAGTAAGTGATTTCTCACATCACACAGCAGGGTGCTTCAAACATCAATTACAGAACTTTATTTGTACAATTAGTATCGAAAAAGACTACAGTTCATTTAATATTCATGCAGTAAAGAATATAAATAAAAATTGTTTCAAATACCAACTATTTGAAATGGTAAAGTGTTTAAATGGTAAAGGAAAATACAAAAACAAATTAAAACAGCAAACCTCAGCTTACCTACAGGCTAGTCAACAACAGCTTTCAAAAGGTGATGAAAGTGAAACAGCAGTGTTGGAACTTGGCAACTGTGTTTCAACTAATTTCACAATATTTCGTTTTTCTTGTGACATAAATATGTTTTCAGAAATATTAATAAAACTAAAGTCTGTTATTTTACTCTCAGCAAATTGAGTGTAAATAAGTGTTTTACTCAGTCAGTCAAAGACATAGCATCTGATGAAGGACATGTCAACTATGGGAACACTTAAAAATGTCCTGCGCTTAAAGAAAAATGATCTTCGCTATACTCATTAAAAAATAATTCAGATAGGAGCCCAGTCGGCCATGGAATGAGCTATATAAAGATACCCCGGGTACATTGTGACAGGCCTATCAGGGTTTGATTGATAGAAATAAGCACAAAGAAAATTTGTCACTGACTCCCATTTAGAAAGCCAAATATCTCTGTACTTGAGTACACTGCCCTCCTTGAATGAAACCACTAACTATCGATGGGTTTTAGAGATTTATTTTACTTAATTGTGAAAAAAAACATGATTTTTTTCCCATAGCATCACAAACTAAATGGTTATTCCATGTGTTTGTGTATTTGTGGAGGTGAGCAACATGAAAATGAGTCCAGAGC